>CAJVRN010000064.1:13812500-13882500 GCA_911728415.1 Lagocephalus sceleratus | reverse complement strand
TGATGGCTGGATGCTGGATGTACCCTCTACTGGAGCTCCTTCCTCGGTGCTGGTCCAGTGTGGTACTCCCAGTCCTGGTACTGGTCCAGTCCCAGTGTGTTGTACTGGTGATGCTGTGTGTCCTGTCAGGACCTTCCGTGGCTGTCGTGTGTGTGTGTGTGTGTGTGCGAGGCTGTAGTGTGTGTGTTTCTGTGTGTGTGTGTGTGCGAGGCTGTAGTGTGTGTATGTGAAGGTCAGGAAGGCGTAACAGACGCCCTCCCTGCCGACGTGTGTCGTGCACGCTCACGTGCGCTCTCGTGCGCTCACCAAAGCTGCAGGGCGACGTGGTCAGGCGAACTTTCTGCCGCTGCAGCAGTTTGGAGGCTGAGCAGTTTTTTCCGTGTGAGCGTTACAAAATCCGACAGAATGCGCGCACGAGCGGGCGAGCGAGCGCGCTGCGGAGACGTGCAACCGGGCGAGTAAATAAAGGATGGAGGACCAGGATGACCTGGGAGACACCGGCGGTGAGGGACTCGCTCGGTCGTTACTCCGTCGCATAAATGAAGCATCCGCGCGGAGGGGGGATCGATCCTGAGGAACCCAAAACACACGAAAACAATGTAACAGGAAGACGGAGAACTGAGGGCTTAGAACATCGATCCTCGTTATCGGTCGGATGTTAATGAATCATAAAATCATTCAGGCCAGATTAGCAGGATTGTTATCAATACTGTTGATCTGAATTGAATCAGCAATCGGGTTTATTGATATGATCAGTGGAAGTCATGACTGGAGGTTGAGACGTAGCTCTGGAGGAGGGAGGGAGAGACCAGGGGTATCTATCAATCAATCAATCATGGGTTATACTGGGACAGAGGGGGTAGAGGACTGGTTATACTGGGACAGAGGGGGTAGAGGACTGGTTATACTGGGACAGAGGGGGTAGAGGACTGGTTATACTGGGACAGAGGGGGTAGAGGACTGGTTATACTGGGACAGAGGGGGTAGAGGACTGGTTATACTGGGACAGAGAGGGTAGAGGACTGGTTATACTGGGACAGAGAGGGTAGAGGACTGGTTATACTGGGACAGAGAGGGTAGAGGACTGGTTATACTTGGACAGAGAGGGTAGAGGACTGGTTATACTGGGACAGAGGGGGTAGAGGACTGGTTATACTGGGACAGAGAGGGTAGAGGATTGGTTATACTGGGACAGAGGGGGTAGAGGACTGGTTATACTGGGACAGAGAGGGTAGAGGACTGGTTATACTGGGACAGAGGGGGTAGAGGACTGGTTATACTGGGACAGAGAGGGTAGAGGACTGGTTATACTGGGACAGAGGGGGTAGAGGACTGGTTATACTGGGACAGAGGGGGTAGAGGACTGGTTATACTGGGACAAAGAGGGTAGAGGACTGGTTATACTGGGACAGAGGGGTAGAGGACTGGTTACCATATTTCCAGGCTCTCCCTGGTAACCAGGTGACCGTCATGCTCATTAAAGCTTCCTTTGATCACCTGTGAAACTTCTGAATCTGAAACATTCTGTGTTTCTGATACTTTGGACTGAATGACCATGTGACGTGGGAGCTCACTGTCATTGGTTGTTGTATTAAAATAATGAATATTGTGAAACAAAGGTGTGAGGAATTCATCTCCATTGCCTTTGATCTCTACCTCTCAATGCCTTCATCTCCATTGTCTTTGATCTCTCCCTCTCAATGCCTTCATCTCCATTGTCTTTGATCTCTCCCTCTCAATGCCTTCATCTCCATTGTCTTTGATCTCTCCCTCTCAATGCCTTCATCTCCATTGTCTTTGATCTCTCCCTCTCAATGCCTTCATCTCCATTGTCTTTGATCTCTCCCTCTCTCGATGTGCTCATCTCTGAGGTCTTTGATCTCTCCCTCTCTCAGGTCCTGGTGCTCCAGCAGTAGCTCCCATTGAGCCGGACCCATTCCCCACGCCCTCTACCGGCGTCCATCAGTCCTTCATCTGTCCGTAGACCCTCCGGCCCTTTTGTCCGCCCACCCATGGACTGGCTGTGATCCTGGGGGGAGGAGGACAGACAGGAGGCATCGAGCGGAGGAGACGTCCCTCGAAGGAAAGCTGGATTTGTTTGGACCTCCTGAAGCCGCCCTGCTCACCGCCCTCGACCTCCCTCCTCCTGTTTGACGGGCCAAGGCCACGCGGGGGTCCTGGTGGGGCGACACGACTCCCCGTAACTCCGATTCTGGGAAGAGGAGGAGCCGGAGCACATGAGCAGCCCTCCACCGGCCCAGCACACGGACTGACAGCCGCCAGCGCACAACCTCACTGACATGTCAACCACCGCCACCATGGGCGAAATGGCCAACAGCGCGGTGGAGTTCTACCCCAAAGTGGGCCGGGCCGGGAGCCGGGGGGGCCGGGCCGACGGCGGCCAGGCCGGGGGGGACCTCCAGGTCACGGTGAAGGAGCTGAGGGAGCTGATGGAGCTCCGGGGGGCCGACGCCCTGCAGAAGATCCAGGACAGCTACGGGGACACGGAGGGCCTCTGCCACAGACTTCAGTCCAGCCCCACCGACGGTGAGCCCGCGTTTCCACGGCGACGCCCGTTAAAGCTCATGGGCCCATTGGTTCGCGCGGTCGTCGATAATCGGCGGCTGTAAGAGCAAAACGCGTGGATGATGATGATGATGATGATGATGATGGATGAAGGTTACCGAGCAGGGTCAGCTCAAGGTCACAGTGGGCTTGAACTTTGACCTGTGATTTACCTGTTGTCCTCAAGCGTTCCGCCTGAGCGCTGATGGCCCTGACTCAGACTTCACCGCTGTGAAACACTTAGAGATCAAAGAAAAAGAAAACATTCGTAGAGAAGTTACAAGAAAATCGATAGAAATGTGCTTCAGAGGACAGACGTGGATTATTTTATACTACATTCAATCATCATCCATCAGAGAAACGGCGTTGTATACTTGTTGTTTAACAGTCAACAACAATGGACAAACCTATTTATTGATGATTAATTTGCTTTTGAAGTCCTCCTCAAAAAATATCTGAAATCAAATTATTTGAAATGGAAATGATGATAAGAGGTCCTCACTCTGCAGGGTAAACCTGCTGCTAACACACACACACAGAGACACACACACAGTATTTATGATGAGTGTGTGTCCTGGGGTTGTGTGTCTTTAGTGTGTGTGTGTATGAGCACAATTGTTGGTTCCAACAGGGGTGTGGTACCATGCTACACCCACTCCTTCAACCGCCTTGTAACCTAGCAACACAACACAGGAGAGAAGTTGGCCGAGGAAGTCGGCGAGAGAGACGGCGGCGAGCACGGGGCCGAGGCGTATCGATCGCCCCGTGCTTGTGGGCCACGGTGCCGCCCGTGACCCCCCCTCGGTTTGTAACGGGCCCCAGAAGCCAGGGCCGCGGTGACATCATCGCCAGGCGCCGTGGGGTGTCCTTGAGTCCACGTGGTCCTCGTCCCAAGCGTCTTCGCCCTCGCGGGGGTCGCCGGAGGCGTGCGATTCGTTGTTGTCGTCGTTTGCGGTCGCAGAAAAGCTGCTTTGCGTCTCTTCGTTGCAATTCGGTTAGAAAGGGAAAGCGGTGGAGGTGGAGGACGGATAGACAGATCGGATAGACGAGTGGAAGTAACGAGGGAGAAACACTCAGGAGGACTGAGTCAGCATCAGACGGACAAATGATGGAGCAACAAATATACATTATGATGCTGAGCAACATCTGTAACATGATAGGGGGGGAGGGGAGAGAGAGGGGGGAGAGAGGGGGAGAGAGAGGGAGAGGAAGGAGAGAGAACTGTCTATGTCTCTATGTTTCTCCCCCACCCCTCTCTCTCCCTCTCCCCCACCTCTTTCTCTCTCTCTCCCCCACCTCTTTCTCCCCCCTCACCCCCTCTCTCCCCCACCTTTTTATCCCCCCTCATCCCCTCCCCTCTCTCTCTCCCCCACCTCTCTCTCCCCCCCCCCCTCTCTCTCTCACCCCCTCTCCCTCTCCCCACCTCTTTCTCCCCCCTCACCCCTTCTCTCCCCCACCTTTTTATCCCCCCTCATCCCCTCCCCTCTCTCTCCCCCTCCCCTCTCTCTCTCACCCCCCCTCTCCCTCTCCCCCACCTCTTCCTCCCCCCTCACCCCCGTATGCGCTCACATCCAGCAGACACATGACCCTGTCATGTCCACACTGAGGAGACGGAAAGGACAAGGAGGTTAAACACCGAGGAAGAGGGTGATGGAGCGAGGGAGCGAGGGATGGAGAGCGCGTCTGTGTCTGGGGGGGTGATGGGTGAGGAGGGGAAGCCGGAGCAGTTTGCCGCATTGTCAAGGACACATCAAGGAGAGCATGAGAACAGGAGGAGAGTGGATGAGAGGAGGATGAGGGAGGACGGAGGGGTGGATGGAGGGATGCCAGAGGGCTAGACAGAGTGGTGGTGGAGGGGAGGATGGAGGGATGGATGGAGGGGCAGCAGAAGGGTAGACAGAGTGGTGTTGTGAGGAGGGGTGGATGGAGGAGGGGTTGATGGAGGGATGGAGTGGATGGAGAGATAGAGGGGTGAATGGAGGGATGAAAGAGGGGTGGAGGGGGTGGATGGAGGGATGGAGTGGATGGAGAGATAGAGGAGGGGTGGATGGAGGGATAGAGGAGTGAATGGAGGGATGGAAGAGGGGTGGATGGAGGGGTGGACACAGGTTGCATCGATGACTCAGCAGAAGGTCACCTGTTGTCCCCCTCTGTCCTCTTTGGCCTGTTGAGCTTCGTATTTGCTCGTGGCGACGCTGTACCAAACCAACGACACGGACAGCTACAGCATACAAATGACACACACACGCACACACACACACACACACACACACACACACACGACACACACACACCACCCACTCCTCCTCACCCGCCAATCGTAAAATAAAGCTCTGCTCCAAGCCCAGCGCACAGCGGTGACATCACCTGTTGCCGGGCAGAAACCTGTTCAGACACAGGAACAACCCCGGATCCGACACCCCGGTCGCCATGGAAACAGAATCGCTTGCGGCTAAAGGGGAGAGCAGGGTGAGGCCGCCGAAGGCCCGGGGTGGGCGCCTGAGGACTTCTGTTGGGTGCATCGAAGTTTGTGGCGTTTGTTTTGAGGCAGAGATCCCCTAAATCAGGATCACCGTATCTTCCGGATTATAAATCGCCCCGGAGTATAAGTCGTACCAACCAAAAGACCAAGAAGGAAAAATATATATATGTCGCACCGGAGTATAAGTCGGATTTTTTAAGGAAATTTATTTGATTAAATACAACACCAAGAGCAGACACTTCATCTTGAAAGGCAATTTAAAATAAAAATAGAAGAGAGAACAGCTGAATAGGTGAACGCTATGCTAACGTAGCACATTTCGGCTAACGTTATATGACGCATAAACAACGAACTGAGAAAGTGCCTGGCATGTTAACGTAACATATTAACAGCCAACACCAAGAACAGACATTTAATCTTGAAAGGCTATTCAAAATAAAAATAGAATAGAGAACAGCTGAATAGGTGTACGCTATGCTAATGTAGCACATCAGGCTAACGTTACATAATTATAGCTTAAGGAACATGCTAAGAAGTTTACCAAACCATCAGTGTCACACTAAATCAATGAAATCTTCGTCCTCGGTGTCACTTCTAAACAACTCCAGAGGTCGACGATGCGCCGCTTCCTCTTCTACGTCGCTTTTGTGTTAATCATTTCACATATAAGTCGCTCCGGAGTAGAAGACGCACCCCAGGCCAAACAATGAAAACAACTGCGACTTATAGTCCGAGCAATACGGTATTAAAGAACAATAGCTGTGTTTGATTAGAGTAATCTGATTACATTCAGTGTGAGGAAGTGTGATGATGGTTGTGATTTCTACTGGACCAGTAGGTCACGTTTTACAGCGACAGACGTGTGTGCTCTTCTCATGGGTCGGTTGTCGACCTTCTGACCTTCTGCTTTCTGGGACCTCGACCGTCTGCGTCTCGTCCTCAGGTCTGAGCGGCGACCCGGCAGACCTGGAGCAGCGCTGCCAACGGTTCGGGAAGAACTTCATCCCCCCGAAGAAGCCCAAGACCTTCCTGGAGCTGGTGTGGGAGGCCCTGCAGGACGTCACGCTCATCATCCTGGAGGCCGCCGCCATCATCTCCCTCGGCCTGTCCTTCTACCAGCCACCCGACAAGGACAGCGAAGGTGATGCCGGGGGGGCAGCACTGTAAAAAATGATGGCGAGACTAAAAAAAACAAACCTTTCATCTCAAAAAAGTCTGGAAGAGTCCAGAGCTTTGATGTTTGAGGGTCAAGAAAAGTCTGAAATCAGAAATAAACGTCAGAATCGAAAGTGTGGGTTCTCAAATATCAGCACCTGGTCCAGTACCAGGTCCAGTACCATTACTGGCACCAGTACCAGATCCAGTACCAATACTGGCACCAGTAACAGGTCCAGTAAAGGTACTGGCGCCAGTACCAGGTCCAGTACTGGCACCAGATCCAGTACCAGGTCCAGTACTGGCACCAGTACCAGATCCAGTACTAGTACCAAATCCAGTACCAGGTCCAGTACCAGCACTGGCACCAGTACCAGGTGTAGTACCGGTACCAGCACCAGTACCTGTACCAGGTCCTTCTAACTATGAGTCTCAGCTGTGCTTTGATCGGGGGTGGTGGTGGGACGCTCATCCCGTGTTCCTCGTCCAGTGTGCGGTCACGTGTCAGGCGGAGGGGAGGACGAGAGCGAGGGCGACACCGGCTGGATCGAGGGCGCGGCCATCCTGCTGTCCGTGGTCTGCGTCGTCTTGGTGACGGCCTTCAACGACTGGTCCAAAGAGAAGCAGTTCCGGGGGCTGCAGAGTCGGATCGAGCAGGAGCAGAAGTTCACGGTGGTGCGGAAGGGAAACGTGATCCAGATCCCCGTGGCCGACATGGTGGTGGGCGACCTGGCCCAGGTCAAATACGGTAGGACCAGGACCGCTCGGCCCCGCCTCAGCCTCCCCTCCGGGAATAACCCACAACTCCGTCCCCCGCATGTGAAGGCGATCTCCTCCCGACCGACGGGATCCTGGTCCAGGGCAACGACCTGAAGATCGACGAAAGCTCTCTGACGGGGGAGTCCGACCACGTGCGCAAGTCGGTGGACAAGGACCCGATGCTGCTCTCAGGTCCGTGATTCTCCGCCGGGAAGAGCATGGTTGGGAAAACGGGATGAAAAAGAGTCTTTCCCGGTTGGAGCGTGATAACGACGCTCTCTCTAGTGACTTCAAAGCTCCCGTGAAGCCTTTCATCTGGTGAACGTCAGGCTTGTACCTCCTCTACCCTCCTGAGGTTCCTCTAAAATCTCTTTCCAGGGGGGATGTCATGAGTTACTCACCTGTTTGACGTTGGTCACACGGGTCCTGTTTCCAGATGTGCGCGGCGGCGGTGGGAGGGGCTAACGGTGTGCTCGGCTCCACAGGTACCCACGTGATGGAGGGCTCGGGCAGGATGCTGGTGACGGCCGTGGGGGTCAACTCACAGACCGGCATCATCTTCACCCTGCTGGGCGCTGGAGACATGGAGGAAGACGTGAAGGAGAAGAAAGGTGTGTGTGGCCACGGGACACGGACACAGAGACACAAAGACACAACGACACAAAGAGACAAAGACACGACACAAAGAGACACAGAGACACTTAAATACTTTCAAAGAGGCCAAATGGCTTCAAAACGATCCAAACAGCAGAGAACAGAGGGGAAAACAACTGTGTGTGTGTGTGTGTGTGTGAGAGAGAGAGAGTGTGTGTGTGTGTTTGTGTGTGTGTGAGAGAGAGAGTGTGTGTGTGTGTTTGTGTGTGTGTGTTGGGGGTGTCACTAATTTCAGATAAGAGCTTCAACAGGAAACACCAGTTTAACCTCATTGATAATTTAGCCCACATCCTCTCATCTCTCCCTCATCCCTCTCTCATTCCTCTCATCCCTCTCTCATTCCTCTCATCCATCCCTCATCCCTCTCTCATTCCTCTCATCCCTCTCATTCCTCCCTCATTCCTCTCATCCCTCCCTAGTTCCTCTCTCATCCCTCTCTCATTTCTGTCTCATCCCCCTATCATTCCTGTCATCCCTCTCTCATTCCCCCATCCATCTCTCATTCCCCTCTCATCCCCCTATCATTCCTCATCCCTCTCTCTTTCCTCTCACTCTTGTTTTCTCATCCCTCTCTTCTTTAATCTGACAAAAACAGTTTCAAACACATTTCTCTTCAGATTTAAATGTATTAAAAGTTTATGATGAGCAGTAACTTCTTTAAAGGCAGCAGTAAAAAGTGTGATGTTTATCTTCTGGGTGCATCCGTCACTTTTACAGATTCTGACTTCTCCCTTCGTTTTTTTGGTGTGTATTAAAATTCAGAAGGAGAAAATCAGCTGGAGGGGGGAGAAGATCAAAACCGAGGATTATGGGGGGGTCTTAAAGGAGTCGCGCTGGGAGATGGAATTTAAGGAAACGAAGGCTTCCTTAATCCTGGATCTCTCCCCTTTGCTGGTTCGCTTTAATGGTTGAAGACCAGCTCACTTCCACTGGTTTCCTGCGAGCCTTGCTGAGGTTCCCCCTCCAGCAACCCCCCCCCCGTGACAGACGGTGGTTTACTGGAGCTGATCCGTTATTCATGAGAGCCACACTCGCTCTAACGTGTTCGTTTTCCCCACGATGCCCCCTTTGATCTGTCTGTGGCGGAGGTTACACTCAGTTCATAACACACACCTGCTCTTTCTGCCTGACGTTTATTTTATTCTGTATCCTGTTTGCTCTCTTTTGTTCCCCCCCTTTTGGCCGAAACCTCTCACGTGCCCCCCCTAACCCCTCCAACACGTTCTCCAAACAGAGGACGGTGCTCAGTTGCTCGTCTCTGCAGACGCCACTAACAGCACGGTCACCAATGGTATGTGAGCTAGTTGTTTGCCCCGCCCCCTCCTCTTTCCTCAGCCAATGAATGGGCGTCAGTACGTGTGACCTATGGCGGACTCATACTTCTAAAAATGTCTCTGGCGTTGTTGACCCAGTGTATGAGCTCACCCTTCCCGTTAACCGTCGTTTCTTTGTCCTTCTTTGTTTCAGAAATACTTTGATTGGCTGTCATGAAATCACACCAGTCACCACTGATTTACACCTTTCTTTATCTCTCCTTTTTTTTTTTTTTTTTTTTACATTTAATTTCCACAGGAAAGCAGCCTGACGGAGCAGTGGAGAACAACCAGAACAAAGGTAAACACCGACGACGCCCCCTGGTGGGAGGTGGACATATCGCACCAAAGTCAGATGGAAATAATAAGAATAAGAATATCCCTGTGAAATCTGTGGAAGGCTCACAGTGAATGGATGAGCTGGTGTCCATTGTGAACACCCTCTAGAGGCAGATGTGGGTGTAAGAATGCCTGACCTTTAGTGACCTCCAGTGACTTTAGTGACCTTTAGAGACCTAAAAGAAAGTTGAATCAGGTTGTTTCGTGTGAAGGTTTGGAACAAGGAGCATGTGAGCACTAGTCGTTTGTGTTGTCCAGCCAAGAAGCAGGACGGGGGCGTTGCCATGGAGATGCAGCCGCTGAAGAGTGCAGAAGGAGGCGAGGTGGAGGACAGAGAGAAGAAGAAGACCAACGTCCCCAAGAAGGAGAAGAGCGTGCTTCAGGGCAAGCTCACCAAGCTGGCCGTCCAGATCGGAAAAGCAGGTCAGGAGCTGCAGATGTGGAATTCTGGGAACACTCTGGGAATTCTCTGCTGTGGTCGGTGTAATAGAGCTGTGACTGATGAAGGTCTCCTCCTCCTCCTCCTACTCCTCCTCCTCCTCCTCCTCACAGGGCTGGTGATGTCAGCCATCACCGTCATCATCCTGGTGCTCTTCTTTGTCATCAACACCTTTGTTGTTGAAGGTCTGCAAACACACACGCACACACACACTCGCACACACACTCACACACACAATGTCCCACTCTCTTGCCCCCCAGGCCGTATGTGGATGCCCGAGTGTACTCCGATCTACATCCAGTACTTCGTGAAGTTCTTCATCATCGGCGTGACGGTGCTGGTCGTGGCGGTCCCCGAGGGCCTTCCCCTCGCCGTCACCATCTCGCTGGCGTACTCCGTCAAGGTAAACCTCTGACGCGCGTTCGGGAACCGTGCGTGACCGACCAAGGTCTGACCCCCCTCACCCCCCCCTAGAAAATGATGAAGGACAACAACCTGGTGCGCCACCTGGACGCTTGCGAGACGATGGGCAACGCCACGGCGATCTGCTCCGACAAGACGGGGACGCTGACCACCAACCGCATGACGGTGGTGCAGACCTACGTAGGTGGGTGGAGTCCTGTGGGGGGGGCGGGGCAGCGGGGGTAGCGGGGGGGGTAAACTGATGGTTGTTCCCCAGGCGACGCCCACCACCGTGTGATCCCTGACCCCGGGCAGATCAACCCCCGCTGCCTCGATTTACTGGTCAACGCCATCGCCATCAACAGCGCCTACACCTCCAAGATCTTAGTGAGTCCCTCACACACACACATACACACACACACACACGGGCTGACCTTCTTGCTCCAGCCTCCAGATGTGGAGGGGGGCCTGGCGAAGCAGGTGGGGAACAAGACGGAGTGCGGTCTGCTGGGGTTCGTGTTGGACCTCCACCAGGACTATGCCCCGGTCCGAGAGCAGATCCCTGAAGAGAGGCTGTACAAGGTCAGGGGTCGCCCGTCCGCACACCCGCAGCAAACATCTGGAACCGCTCAGGTCATGTGACCTCTGCCCTCCCCCAGGTCTACACCTTCAACTCGGTGCGCAAATCCATGAGTACGGTGATCAAGCTGCCCGACGGCTCGTTCCGCCTCTACAGCAAAGGAGCGTCAGAGATCATGCTGAAGAAGTGAGCATGGCCCCAACATCTGGCCCTAACATCTGAACATCTGGCCCTAACATCTGGCCCTAACATCTGAACATCTGGCCCTAACATCTGAACATCTGGCCCTAACATCTGAACATCTGGCCCTAACATCTGGCCCTAACATCTGAACATCTGGCCTCAACATCTGATCATCTGACCCTATCATTTGACCCAAACATCTGGCTGTTGCCTCTAACCCTAACCTCTGGCCCTAACATCTGGCATTAACTTAGAACCCTAACATCTAAACATCTGGCCCTAACATCTGGCCCTGAGGGGACCAGCTCGAGGTCTCACCTCTACCTGTCCTCTCCCTCAAGGTGCTCCTACGTCCTCGATGCCAACGGCGAGCCTCGCAGTTTCCGTCCTCGCGACAGAGACGAGATGGTCAAACAGGTGACGCCCACCGCACCCCCCCCTCTGCCCCCCCCCGACTCCACCCACCTCACCTGTGCTCTGATTGGTCGTCAGGTGATCGAGCCGATGGCGTGCGAGGGGCTGCGGACCATCTGCATCGCCTACCGGGACCTCCCGTGCACCCCGGAGCCGGACTGGGAGAACGAGGCGGAGACTGTGGCGGAGCTCACCTGCATCACCGTGGTGGGCATCGAGGACCCCGTGAGGCCCGAGGTAGCTCCGCCCCCCCCAGGTCAGGTGATTGCCTCGCGGCAGACCCCGCTCTCACGGCCGCCCCTCTCATCCGCCGAAGGTGCCCGAGGCCATCAGGAAGTGCCAGCGTGCGGGCATCACCGTGCGGATGGTGACGGGCGACAACATCAACACCGCCAGGGCCATCGCCGCCAAGTGCGGCATCATCCACCCTGGCGATGACTTCATCTGCCTGGAGGGCAAAGACTTCAACCGGCGAATCAGGAACGAGAAGGGAGAGGTCAGTCACCAGGTCCCTTTGAAGTTTAGGATCAAAGGGCTCTCTTTAAAGTTTTGGATGTAAGAAGTCTTTTCCGATCAAAAGAGTCTCTTTGAAGTTTTGGATCAAAGGAGTCTCTTTGAAGTCAAAGGAAACATCTCTTTTCCCGCCTCTTTCAGATCGAGCAGGAGCGCATCGATAAGATCTGGCCGAAGCTGCGAGTGTTGGCGCGGTCGTCGCCCACCGACAAACACACGCTGGTCAAAGGTGAGCCCGACCTGGTCGCCGCCGCCCCCCACATCAAAGCCCCCGCGCTCACCCTCGCCGCGCGTCCACCCGCAGGGATCATCGACAGCAGCATCGTAGAGCAGAGGCAGGTCGTCGCGGTGACGGGGGACGGGACCAACGACGGCCCGGCTCTGAAGAAGGCCGACGTGGGCTTCGCCATGGTAACGGCCACAACTGGGGGGGGTTTCTGAGGACACGATACATTACACACCGTCGTCGCCGTGAAGTTCTTGTCCTTGAAGATGTAAAAAAAACAAAGAGCAGATTCTTCTGAAGCTCGTGTCACATGATGTGACCCCCCCCCCCCAGGGCATTGCGGGGACCGATGTGGCCAAAGAGGCGTCTGACATCATCCTGACCGACGACAACTTCAGCAGCATCGTGAAGGCCGTCATGTGGGGCCGCAACGTCTACGACAGCATCTCCAAGTTCCTGCAGTTCCAGCTGACTGTCAACGTGGTGGCGGTCATCGTGGCCTTCACCGGCGCCTGCATCACTCAGGTGAGGCAGGTCCAGGTCGCCTTCAGGCCACACCCCCCACAGGAAGTCATGTGACCGTGGCCTCCAGGAAGCCCCATGTCTGGAGACCTCAAAGAACCTCCTGTTCACCTGTGGGGCCTCTTCCTCCCCCTCCTCCCCCTCTCCTCCCCTCCTCACCCCCCCTCCCCCGCAGGACTCCCCCCTGAAGGCCGTCCAGATGCTCTGGGTCAACCTGATCATGGACACCTTCGCCTCCCTGGCCCTGGCCACCGAGCCCCCCACCGAGGCCCTGCTGCTGAGGAAGCCCTACGGCAGGAACAACCCGCTCATCTCCCTCACCATGATGAAGAACATCCTGGGCCACGGGGTCTACCAGCTGGTCATCATCTTCACCCTGCTCTTCATCGGTAAGCTCTCTATGACCAGTATAACCACTATGACCAGTATAACCACTATGACCAGTATAACCATTATGACCAGTATAACCACTATGACCAGTATAACCACTATGACCAGTATAACCATTATGACCAGTATAACCACTATGACCAGTATAACCACTATGACCAGTATAACCATTATGACCAGTATAACCACTATGACCAGTATAACCATTATGACCAGTATAACCACTATGACCAGTATAACCATTATGACCAGTATAACCATTATGACCAGTATGACCACTATGACCAGTATGACCACTATGACCAGTATAACCATTATGACCAGTATAACCATTATGACCAGTATGACCACTATGACAAGTATGACCACTATGACCAGTATAACCATTATGATCAGTATAACCACTATGACCAGTATAACCAGAATAACCATTATGACCAGTATGACCATTATGATCAGTATGACCACTATGACCAGTATAACCATTATGACCAGTATGACCACTATGACCAGTATAACCAGTATGACCAGTCCCAGCTGAACCCCCCGTGTCCCTGCAGGTGAGCGCATGTTTAACATCGACAGTGGCCGTAACGCCCCCCTGCACTCGCCCCCGTCGGAGCACTACACCATCATCTTCAACACCTTCGTGCTGATGCAGCTCTTCAACGAGATCAACGCCCGCAAGATCCACGGGGAGAGGAACGTCTTCGACGGCATCTTCGCCAACCCCATCTTCTGCTCCATCGTCCTCGGGACCTTCGCCGTGCAGGTCGGCTTCCAGAGTCGAGGCCTCCATCCAGGTCCAGGTCCAGGTCCAGGTCCAGGTCCAGGTCCAGGTCCTGGTCCAGGTCCAGGTCCAGGTCCATGTTCAGGTCCTGGTCCATGTCCTGGTCCAGGTCCTGATCCATGTCCAGGTCCATGTCCAGGTCCATGTCCTGGTCCATGTCCAGGTCCATGTCCTGGTCCATGTCCTGGTCCAGGTCCAGGTCCAGGTCCAGGTCCATGTCCTGGTCCATGTCCAGGTCCAGGTCCAGGTCCATGTTCAGGTCCTGGTCCATGTCCAGGTCCAGGTCCAGGTCCTAGTCCAGGTCCAGGTCCTGGTCCAGGTCCAGGTCCAGGTCCTGGTCCAGGTCCAGGTCAGGTCAGGTCCAGGTCCAGGTCCAGGTCCTGGTCCATGTTCAGGTCCTGGTCCAGGTCCAGGTCCAGGTCCATGTCCTGGTCCATGTCCAGGTCCAGGTCCAGGTCCATGTTCAGGTCCATGTTCAGGTCCTGGTCCATGTCCAGGTCCAGGTCCAGGTCCAGGTCCTGGTCCATGTCCATGTCCATGTCCTGGTCCATGTCCAGGTCCAGGTCCTGGTCCATGTCCTGGTCCATGTCCATGTCCAGGTCCAGGTCCAGGTCCATGTCCATGTCCAGGTCCTGGTCCAGGTCCAGGTCCAGGTCCTGGTCCAGGTCCAGGTCCAGGTCCAGGTCCTGGTCCATGTTCAGGTCCTGGTCCAGGTCCAGGTCCATGTCCAGGTCCAGGTCCAGGTCCATGTTCAGGTCCTGGTCCATGTCCAGGTCCAGGTCCAGGTCCAGGTCCTGGTCCATGTCCTGGTCCATGTCCAGGTCCAGGTCCAGGTCCTGGTCCAGGTCCAGGTCCAGGTCCAGGTCCTGGTCCATGTTCAGGTCCAGGTCCATGTCTCTGGTCCATGTCAGGTCAGGTCCAGGTCCTGGTCCATGTCCTGGTCCATGTCCAGGTCCAGGTCCAGGTCCAGGTCCTGGTCCATGTCCAGGTCCAGGTCCAGGTCCAGGTCCTGGTCCATGTCCAGGTCCAGGTCCAGGTCCAGGTCCAGGTCCTGTCACGTGCTCTGTGTCCTCAGATCGTGATCGTGCAGTGGGGGGGGAAGCCCTTCAGCTGCGCCCCCCTCAACGTGGAGCAGTGGCTCTGGTGCCTGTTTGTGGGCGTGGGGGAGCTGCTCTGGGGTCAGGTGAGGCTCCGCCCCCGTCGCCCTCCGCCCCCCCTGCCGCGGCCCAGTCACGCCGCCTGTGTTCCAGGTGATCGCCACGGTGCCCACGGAGCGCCTGCCCTGCCTGAAGGAGGCGGGGCTTGGCCTGGAGGCGGGCGAGGAGGAGGGCGAGGAGCTGGCGGAGGACGAGGAGGAGATCGACTGTGCAGAGAGGGAGCTTCGCCGGGGCCAGATCCTCTGGTTCAGGGGCCTCAACCGCATCCAGACCCAGGTGCTGTGGGGGGCCCACACACACACACACACACACACACACACACACACACACACACCATAAGCCAGGAGCCTCATGTGATCATGACATCAGCAGTTTATTGACGATTTCTCGAAACCTCACAGAATGTTTGGCGTCTCCAGTGACGGACTGGTTCTCGATAAACTGCGGCGGCCGCGCCACGGCCTCTACACACTTCAAAAACAGACTTTTGGAAAGAAACACAGACGTTAATGACGTGATTGGAGCGTACAAACGTTCTCGCCAAAAGTCAGGTTTTTTGCTCTCATCCTGTTTGTGTATCCGACAAACATAAAGACTCTCAGCACAGCTCATGTTCCCGCTGTCCCGCTCTCTCTCTGTCTGTCTCTGTCTCTCGCTCCCTCTCTCTCTCTGTCTGTCTCTGTCTCTCGCTCCCTCTCTCTCTCTCGCTCCGACACCGCGTTTGGAAGAACGAGGCGCTCGAGCTGATTAATCAGGAAAGTCGAGGGAAGCTGCCGAGTGTGTGTGTGATGCTGCAGCAGCTCTTGCGCGTGTGTTGTCCGCACGACTGTCGGCGAGCTCGAGGACCGTGGGCGGATCGGTCCTCGTGCGTTGTGCGAGGGGACGCCGTCCAGACGGGGACGACGGCGAGAGGACGGCGTTGGGGAGCGGGACGCTCTGCTTTAAGTGCCTGTGTTTGACTACAGGGGTCCGTTTGTTAACAGGGTTTGGTCTGAGTGTGCAAGCAACACACACTAACACACACACACTGACACACACACACACACTCACACACAATCACACACACACTCACACAATCACACACACACTCACACTCACGCACACGCACTCACACACATACTCACACGCACACTGACACACACACACACTCACACACAATCACACACACACACAATCACACACACACTAACACACACACACTCACACACACTCACTGACACACACTCACAGACACACACACTCACACACAATCACACATACACACACTCACGCACACACTCACAATCACACACTCACACATACTCACACACACTCACACACACACTCATGCACACACTCACACACTCACACACACATTCTCACACACACTCACGCACACACTCACACACTCACACACATACACACACTTACTCACACACACTCTCACACACACATACACACACATACTCACATTCACACACACTCACACACACATTCTCACACATACTCACACTCACACTCACACATACTCACACACACACATACTCACACTCTCACACACACACATTCTCACACTCACACACACCCGCACACACACTTACTCACACACACTCACACACACCGTCATAACAACAATAACTCTGAATACTGTTCAAATGTGTTTCCACCTCATCGGAGCGTTGTCGCTGCACACGTGCACGCGCACGCACGCCTGCCCGTGCACGCTCGGACCGCCCCCCTGCCTTGACTGAGTGCTGCTGTTTTGTCTCTGTCCTGCAGATGGAGGTAGTGAGCACGTTCAAGCGAAGCGGTTCGTTTCAGGGCGCGGTGAGGCGGCGCTCCTCCGTGCTCAGTCAGCTTCACGACGTAAACACTATCTCTACCCCCTCTCATGTAGCTCTCTCCACCGCTACAGCCAATACCAGCCCAGCCCCCGGGAGTGAGTCCACCCAACGCACGTGCACACACACACACACACACACACACGCCTGGTGCACAGCACGTGGACTGCAGTGGTCTCTATGGTTGTGTCCCCATCGGCTCGCTGCTGCTCGTTTGTGTGTTTCCTTTGTTTTCTTTCTCTTTATTCTCCTTTTGGAACAGAGGTCTGGTCTGGTCTGGTCTGGTCTGGTCTGGTCTGGTCTGGTCTGGTCTGGTCTGGTCTGGTCTGGTCTGGTCTGGTCTGGTCTGGTCTGGTCTGGTCTGGTCTGGTCTGGTCTGGTCTGGTCTGGTCTGGTCTGGTCTGGTCTGGTCTGGTCTGGTCTGGTCTGGTCTGGTCTGGTCTGGTCTGGTCTGGTCTGGTCTGGTCTGGTCTGGTCTGGTCTGGTCTGGTCTGGTCTGGTCTGGTCTGGTCTGGTCTGGTCTGGTCTGGTCTGGTCTGGTCTGGTCTGGTCTGGTCTGGTCTGGTCTGGTCTGGTCTGGTCTGGTCTGGTCTGGTCTGGTCTGGTCTGGTCTGGTCTGGTCTGGTCTGGTCTGGTCTGGTCTGGTCTGGTCTGGTCTGGTCTGGTCTGGTCTGGTCTGGTCTGGTCTGGTCTGGTCTTGAGTGTTGGTGCAGGAGGCAGCTCGCCGTTTTCTCTCTGACCTTCAAAATGTAACATTAAATTAAAGAATCCCAGTTTGACACCTGTAACATGCTGGGACACACATGTGGACACACATGTGGATGTGGACACAGATGTGGACACACATGTGGATGTGGACACAGATGTGGACACACATGTGGATGTGGACACACATGTGGACACACATGTGGATGTGGACACAGATGTGGACACACATGTGGATGTGGACACAGATGTGGACACAGATGTGGACACAGATGTCACACATCTCACTCTGTGTGACCAGAGAAGTGTACAGCCGTAACCACGGCAACAGCATGCACCCCTGACAACAAGAGCGGTGAGCGTGACAACAGCGCGGTAGCCGTGGCGACCATCAGGAGGAGCGATGGAGGCGTGAGAGCAAGCGGCGGCCCCTCCTGCTGTGGTTCTTCCTGCTTGTGGCTGAGGCCAGTGTGGCGACTGAGGGTCGCCGACATCGCTCAGGCGTCGGTCCTCGCCGCCGCCGTCCAACCGTAAACCTTCGAGTATAAAAGCCCCACCCTCCCTGCCGTTGCCAAGGCGACCGTTTAGAAAGCGAGTCTTACTTTTACACCAGCAGCAAAAACAAACGGTTAATTCAGATCATCACGAGTTTGTCTCAGGTCCTGATTCTCTCCTCCTCCTCTTCCTCCTCTCCTCTTCCTCCTCTTCCTCCTCCTCTCCTCTTCCTCCTCTTCCTCCTCCTCTCCTCTTCCTCCTCCTCCTCTTCCTCCTCCTCCTCCTCTCCTCCTCCTCCTCCTCCTCCTCTTCCTCCTCTTCGTCCTCCTCTCCTCTTCCTCCTCTTCCTCCTCCTCTCCTCCTCTCCTCCTTCCTCCTCCTCCTCCTCCTCCTCTCCTCTTCCTCCTCTTCCTCCTCCTCTCCTCTCCTCCTCCTCTCCTCTCTTCCTCCTCCTCTTCTCCTCCTCCTCCTCCTCTCCCCTCCTCCTCTTCCTCCCCCTCCTCTCCTCCTCCTCCTCCCCCCTCCTCCCTCCTCTCTCCTCCTCCTCTTCCTTCTCCTCCTCCCTCTTCCTCCTCATCTTCCTCTTCTTCCTCCTCTCCTCCTCCTCCCTCCATCACACTCATACATTCTTCTTCTGTGTCTGATTTCAGGTTTCCTGTAACTCTTCTGTCAAAATCTCTCTTTCATGTTCTCCATGAGAAGATTTCAGTGTTCAGTGGTCGTATTTAGATGTTAACCAGTCTAAATTTAGATTTCAACAAATCTAAATTTAGTTATTCCTGAATCTAAATGCGGTTTTGTTTGTGTCTGTAGGTAAGATTCCTTTAGATTGTCCTCGTCCGTCCTGTCCTCTCAGGCTCGCCCATGTTCTGGTGGGGGGGCGCAGAGTTTGGGATGTTGTTTTAATCCAAAACACAGATTATAATTCAGTCAGTGTGCCCCCCCGGCCCCTCTCTGCCCCCCCCGGCCCCTCTCTGCCCCCCCGGCCCCTCTCTGCCCCCCCGGCCCCTCTCTGCCCCCCGGCCCCTCTCTGCCCCCCCCCGGCCCCTCTCTGCCCCCCCCCGGCCCCTCTCTGGCCCCCCGGCCCCTCTCTGGCCCCCCCCGGCCCCTCTCTGCCCCCCCCGCCCCCGTGGGTGGCCCTGCGTCCTCTCATCTCACCAGCGTCCATCCTTCATGTCTCCTCCTGATTTCTGTCAGTTCCACGTCTGTCCATCTGTGTCAACATCAGAGAGTGTGTGAGTGTGTGTGTGTGAGTGTGTGTGTGTGTGTGTGTGTGAGTGTGTGTGCCTCTTTCCTCTGACTCTTCATCGTCTCCTCAGTTGCTTCTCTTGCTCCCTCCTGACGTCGCCTGTAGTTGTAGGAACAGTCGCACGTGTCACCGTCACCACGTTGTTGTGATGAAGAGCGTCCGCTCACCTTCTTCCTCCCCCTCCTCCTCCTCTTCCTCCTCTTCTTGCTCTTCCTCCTTCCCCAACTTCCTCCTCCTCCTCCTCATTTCATTTCAGAGAGCTTGTTGTTCCAAACTCAGCGCTCTGCTGCTCGGCCTCTTTAGGGGACTTTATTCATGAAAATGTAGCGTTTTTGATGTTTAATTCCAAACATTTGAATCCAGATCAGAATGAAAACGAATGTAAATGTGAAGAACTTTTAATCTGGACTAAAAGAACTCGTGAAATGTTTGAGAATTAAAAGCATTTTCATTAGAGAATTGATTGATTGAGCTCCCTAAAGGTCTTAAAATGAAGCTTTAACTTTCCTTATTTCATCACATAAAGTTGCATCTCAGGTCACAAACAAGTAAAAATAATTCAGAGGTGCGAAAGGTTTTTTTCTCGTTTGTTTTTGACGTAAATGCTGCGAAGGCGGATCTGTCCGCTCGACTTGCGTCAACACGTCCCCTAAAAAGGCCCGTCACAACCAATTACTGGAACGTTCTCAGCAAAATAAAAAATAACCCCACGAGACAAACGCCTGCCTCACGCTTGTGTTCACTCCATTTCCCACCTCTGTTAGCTCCAAAACATTTTAAACATCGACTTCCGATATTTACAGAATCGACAGATACCACATCTGACCACGAGAGGGCGCCACGACAGAGACGCAGGCCTGTCTAGGGTCCATCTCACACACTCACACACACACACACAGAGCGTCTAGACGCTGTATAGATAGTTGAACTGAGCAGGTCACTACCAGGTCAGCCTCCCCTCACCATCATCACTGGTGATGCTGGAGCTGAACTGGTCTGGACCGGTCTGGACTGGTCTGGACCGGTCTGAACTGGTCTGGACTGGTCTGGTCTGGACTGGTCTGGTCTGGACTGGTTCGTCACTCTGGATCCTGGAGCAGATCCAGTTTGTTTTCATTTGAGACGCAGCGTTCATCAGGAAGCTGCTCAGGGAGGTGAAGGTCATCAGAAGGGCGCCGCCAGCTTCTGCTTCTGTTTGTTCATCAGCACACTGCAGCCCCCTCCCCCTCTTCCTCCCCCTCTTCCCCCCCCTCTCTGGGCGTTATATACTCGAACGTTTACCAAATGAAAACAAACACGGCGAGAAAGTGATGTTCTGAAACCACCTCAGTCTGTTTGAGATGTTTTTCTGCTGTTTGACTGGAAAAACAGACGAGCACTGAACCAACTGTCTGTCTGTCTCCCTACCTGTCTGTCTCTCTCTCTCTACCTGTCTGTCTCTCTCTCTCTCTACTTGTCTGTCTCTCTCTACCTATCTCTCACTTTCTCTCTCTCTACCTGTCTGTCTCTCTCTCTACCTGTCTCTCTCTTTCTCTCTCTATACCTGTCTGTCTCTACCTGTCTGTCTCTCTCTCTCTACTTGTCTGTCTCTCTCTACCTATCTCTCGCTTTCTCTCTCTCTACCTGTCTGTCTCTCTCTCTCTTACCTATCTCTCTCTTTCTCTCTCTCTACCTGTCTGTCTCTCTCTCTCTACCTGTCTCTCTCTTTCTCTCTCTATACCTGTCTGTCTCCACCTGTCTGTCTGTCTGTTTCTGGTTTCTGTGGTTTCATTTCTGCTGCATGGACCAACTGTTTGCAAAGAATGTTCACACGTGCACTGATACATCTCACTGGAGTGTGTGTGTGAGTGTGTGTGTGCGTGTGTCTGAGTGTGTGTGTGTGTCTGAGTGTGTGTGTGTGTGTGTGTGTGAACACTCAGCATGCCCTGGCTGCCTCTCTGCTGTCACAGGGCCGTTGGCCCCGCCCAGTGATGATCTAACCAATCACGTGCAGCGCTGCTGCTGATGTCATCCTTCTGTTCTTTATCTTCAGTTTGTTTTCTATCCTGCAGCAACGTCGTCATCAGCACCATCATCGCTCAGCTCTGCTGTCACTGCTGCATGCTGCACTTCTCTTTGAGTGTGTCTGAGTGTGTGTGTGGGTGAGTGTGTGTGTGTGGGTGTGTGTGTGTGTGTGTCTTGTCAGTTAATTTTATTTTTATTTTATGTTGACCTAACATTTCCTGCTTCTTTTCCATGTGTGCCTAACAAACACCATTGTGTACACACACACACACACACACACACACACAGCTGCAGCGTCTCTGAGTCTGACTGTACGAGAACTGACAAAAACATCATTAACCAGTTTTACGTCATTCTTTTTTCTTTTTGTTGTTTGTGAGACGGAGGTCATGTGATCTGGGGTCAGCTGATCTGGGGTCAGCTGATCTGGGGTCAGCTGATCTTTCCTGATCTCAGATCTTCACACTGAAGAATTCAGTCTGACATCAATAAAATGATTAAAGTAATTTATCAGAAAAGAGATTTTAGTCACATAATCCTCTAAACGACTGTTTGATCAGCCGATCAGGAGGGAAGTCTGAGTGACGCCATCTGATCCCCAGAGTGACTGAATGACTGTCTGTCTGACTGTCTGTGTGTCTGTCTGACTGTGTGTCTGTCTGACTGTCTGTCTGACTGTGTGTCTGTCTGACTGACTGTGTCTGTCTGACTGTGTGTCTGTCTGACTGAATGACTGACTGTCTGTCTGTCTGTCTGTCTGTCTGTCTGTCTCTCTGGGCAGCCCCGCCCCCTTTACCCATTGGTCAGGCCTGACCCCTGTCTCCCTGCCCCCCCGTCTGTGTCCCTCTCAGATGCGGGTGGTGAAAGCGTTCCGTAGTTCCCTGTACGAGGGTCGGGAGAAGCCTGAGTCCCGCAGCTCCATCCACAACTTCATGGCCCCCCCCGAGTTCCTCATCAACGACCTCATCCACAACATCCCGCTGATCGACGACACCGACGTGGACGACGAGTCCGAGCTCAGCAGATACCACCACCTGCACCCGGCCCTCCGCAAGCCCCCCCCTCCGGTCCAGCCCCAGCCCCCGGCCCGGGCCCGCCCCCCCCGGCCCTACCGCCAGCACAGCCTCCCCGTGACCCCCTGCAACCGCAACAACAACAACAGCAGCAGCAGCAGCGGCGGTGGGGGGGGGGCGGCGCCCGCAGCCCTCACCGCCCCCCCCACCGCCGCCACGGCAGGGCCAAGCCCCCCGCCCCCCACCTGGCCCATCTCTACTGTGTGGAGACCTCGTTATAGCTGCGGTGGGAGGAGGGGGGGGTCACACCTGACATTTTCATTCACACCCAGGACGGGGGGGTTGTACACGACCTTCGCCCCGCCTCCAGCGCTCTCGGTCCGCCCCCCCGCGCCCCCACTGACCTCCCTCCGCCCTGAGGAAGCCCCCCCACCTCCTGGACCAGCGGTGCTGCTGGGGAGGGACAGACTCAGACTGAACATAAAGACGGCGCCTCCCTCCCCCAGCAGGGCGGGGTCAGGGTCCGAGGCCACTCCCCCCCGTCGCCGCGGTAACGCCCCCCCCTGTGAGCGTCGGTGTTCTGATTCATCTTCGACTCGATGGTGCTCATGCCCCCCCCTCAGTTCTCAGCGTTCGTCGTCCGTCTCTTCCGGGAAGATCGAACCCGGACCTGCACCGGTGTTACCGACCGACTCCCAGTCTGACCAGTACGCCCAGCCTCCAGCTCCCGGTGGGAGGGGGAGGAGCTTCGGTGACATCACCGGGAGGCCGGGCGCGAGGCTCCTCCCCCTCGGAGAGATTCCGGATGGTCCCCGATTCCCGGAAGTTCATCGTCAAACCCTCCGCTTGTTTTTGTTCTGAGAAAAACAACAGAAGCCTGAATGCGTCCGGAGCATTAACCCTTTAAACACCGTCACACACACGATGCAAAGGCGATGGCCCTTTAATGACACACACTCACACACACACACACACACACACACACGCCTCACGGGGTCACGGGGTCGTCACCGCCGTCGTCCCTCCGTCTGGTCAACACAAGAAAAAAAAAGTTTTGTTCTTCATGGTGACCAGATTAGAGCAGGTGAGACCTGCCCCCCCCCAACCCCCCCACCACACACACACACACACACACCCCCTGTGAGATGACTCCGGGGTGTCTCTGTTCTGCTGATGTAGCATCGACCACGACGTGTGGCGGTCCCGGTGGACCCCAGAAGCCCCCCTTCGCCCCCCACCCCCTTGACCCCCCCACCGCCCGACTGCAGCTTCGCTGTTCGAGCATGTTGCCAAAAAAAAAAAATTTTAGAAAACGACAAACAGGAAGAGACGCTCGTTGCTCTGAGACGTTTTTTAATCGCGCCCCCCCCTCCCAAAAAGGGGGCGGAGCCTCCTGGGTGCGCCCCCCCCCACGTGACGCCTCAACATTCCATCGATCATACATTCCAAGCCACCGCATCACATTCCAGCCCGGGCGTGAGCGCCCCCGTGGCCCCCCCCGACCCCCCCAGACTCACTGGTCCCACCACTGGAGAGAGGCGGCGAGGCCAGACATTATGCAAAAGACTGGCGTGCGGACGCCCGGGCGCAAGATTGATGATGCGCACGGTCCGTGGGGGGGGGGGGTCAACGGGGGGGGTCATGAGGGGGGGTCCAGGACACGCTGGGGCTCCCTGGGAACACCCCCTACCTGTACAGAACTCTGTCTTCTTGAATGCTCTTCATCATCGCGTCCCGTCCATCCTGGCCTGGTGGGGGGGCGTGGGGGGGTTGTGTGTGTGTGGGGGGGGGCGTGGGGGCGGAGCCTGTAGAGGTCTGTCTGTTCTGAAGCATGCATTTTAGTATCATTAACGTCACTTTATGTGTTGAAAATCATTTAGGCTACTGTCACTACTGTGTGCTTTGATCTCTCTCACACACACACACACACACACACACACACACACACACCTCGATATTACCAACAGGGGGCTTCGGTTTCTGATCATTGGGGGGGTTAGCAGTTGCAGGGTGTAACGTCCACTCGTGTCATCCTCTGTGTGGCTGCAGTGAAATGTTTAAAACCGTCTGTGACCCTTGAAAACGGCCCCGCCCCCTGGCCTGGCCCCGCCCCCGGCCTGGCCCCGCCCCTGACCCCGCCCCCAGGCCACGTGTTAGAGCCCGGTGGTGTAGATCTGAGAGGGAAGGCGACGTGAAGAGCGAGTATTTATCCAGAATAATGAAGATCACCACCACTGTACAGACCGCCCAGATGTGCACACCTTTGGTTTACAGGCTCCACCTTCCTGTCGCATCTTCCTTTGATCTTTCTTTGTCGAGGAGAGCCGCCACAGCTGGGAGCGCTCGGATACGGTTTCTTTGTTTATCGTTATTTTTTTAGATTCCTCCACCGGCGCTCCCGTCGACGGGAGGCGGACAGTTGCACATCCTCCCGAGCAGATTCCAAGGGCTGTGTTTTCTGTCCCCGAGGAGATTCTCCTGACCCCTGACCCTGACCTTGACCTTGACCCCGGCCAGGGGGGCGGGGCCGACGCAGAGCTAGAGACCGCAGAAGTGCAGTGCACGGCCGCATTGTTTAGGCTGCTCTTTTAGATCTGCTCTGACTTCCTCCGCTGGGACGAGAAAAGCTGACGGTTGTGCGATCCACGTTCCGTACCTGTGTGTGTGTGTGTGTGTGCGCGTGTGTGTGTGTGTGTGTATGAACCTCCCTCCCTCATGAAGCAGCGCTGTTCTGCAGACAGAAAATACAGCCTTAAATGTGCTTAAATAAAAGACCAAAAAAGAAAAAAAGAAAACTATTGAATATATTAAAGTTACCTGCCTGTTATTTAAACAAATATCTATATATGAGAAAGAACACACCTGTATACTGTAGACTAAACCTGTATGGAAATTAAGAGACATTAATGGGGATTAAGTCCAACACCTTTTGTCTGTATGAAAGAAAAAAATACAAAGTATTCTACAATTATAACTTTGACAAAGTCTGAGTGGTTTGTGTTGTTTCTTCACGCTGAGCTCACCTTTACCTGCCCCCCCCCAGGTGTACCCAGTCTGCTCACCTGTCCCAGCATCACCAGCCCCCCCGTCACCACCAGTTTGATGCGGATGGATAAAGTTTAAGTCCGTGTCCACGTCTGATCGTTTATTTATTTAGCTTTAATCAGATTACATCAATCGGAAGTCGCAGTCCGGTCCGGACCCGCCTGGTCCGTCCGGGTTTTCGGTCCTCCCGGGAGGAGAGCCGGGCTCCTCCGGCTGAAGACGCAGGTCCCCCCCGGGTAGGTCCGAAAACCCGGCCGGATCAGACCGGACCGGACTGCGACGGGTCACCAATGATTAGTGAAGGGAAGAAGTCCAGGTGTGACCGCCTGAGAACAGGTGTGTGTGTTCGGATGGATAATCGGACATGACCCACAGGTGTGGTCCGTCATGTGGGCGGGGCTTCGAGTCACGCCTTATTTACCAGAAACCAAACAAAGAATGTAAAATAACAACGTAATCACACTGAGAACAACAAAGGTCATCTCCACCGCGGGGGGCGGGGCCAGCGTGTTCACACCTGCTGGAGCACCTGGGCCCACTGACCCCGCCCCCAGCGAGGCCCCGCCCCCACGTCTCTACATGCGGGACGTTCAGGTCACGACGCGTTCAACGGGAGAACGTTCCGTCTGGTTCCGAAAGTAATTCAGGGTCCGAAAGTAAACACACGCTAGCGCTGCTCGTTTAGCTAGCATGGCTAATGCCCGTGGCTGCTCTGCCATTGGCTGTCGCCTAGCAACGTCCTGTCATCCCATTGGCTGGGAGGGACGTCATATGTACAGGTGTGCGTGTCCCAGCGTGGTCTTCGTTTAACTTTTATTCGCTATGGACCCCAGGAAAGTGATGGAGAGAAGCGAAAGAGAAGAAGAGAAGAAGAAGAAGAAGAGAGCTTTTGTCCGGACGAACGAAGCAAGAAATAATAGAAAAGCCTGAAAAAGGGATGCGTTTGGTTGATCTCTCCAGAGAATACGGCCGTAATACATCGACGATAACACGGTATTAAAACAACGTTCTGCTAGTGACGACGCTATCGTGAGATTAGCCTGTAATAAGGTTCATTTATTATGCGCTAATCTAACTAACACGTGTTTGTTACATGTTTTTATGCGTTTTTAGGATTTATTAAAATTATGTCCGAATTTTTACGTGATTTAGGTGACGAAACAACTTCCGGAACCAGTTAATGTAAGTGGAGGTCAACAGTACACGAGTAACACAGACGGCTGAAAACTGTGAGCTTTAATTCAGTGAAAACGTGTTTCCAACAACCTGATGATACACACACACACACACACACACACACACTCACACACTCTTACACACACACACACACTCACACTCACACACACACACACACACTACACACACACACTCACACACACACTCACACACTCTTACACTCACACACACACACTCACACACACACTCACACACTCTTACACTCACACACTCTTACACACACACACACTTACACACTCTTACACACACACACACACTCACACTCACACACTCACACACACACTCTTACACACACACACACACACACACACACACACTCTTACACTCACACACTCTTACACACACACACACTCTTACACACACACACTCTTACACACACACACACACACACTCTTACACACACACACACACACTCACACACACTCTTACACACACACACACACTCTTACACACACACACACTCTTACACACTCACACACACACTCTTACACACACTCACTCACACACACACTCTTACACTCACACACACACTCACACACACTCTTACACACACTCACACACTCTTACACACACACACACTCACACACACACACACACACACACTTACACACACACACACACTCACACACACACACACACTCACACACACACTCTTACACACACTCACTCACACACACACTCTTACACTCACACACACACTCACACACACTCTTACACACACTCACACACTCACTCACACACACACACACACACTCTTACACACACTCTTACACTCACACACACTCTTACACACACACACACACACTCTTACACACACACACACACTCGTGTCCTCAGGGCTGCATGCGGATGGCGCCGTCCAGCCGGATCACCTCCCCGTTGACCATCGGGTTCTCGGCGAGCGCCGTCACCAGGTGGGCGAACTCCGCGGGGTCTCCCAGGCGCGAGGGGAAGGGCACCTGGCGGGCCAGGAAAGAGCGCACCTTCTCGGGGAGGCTGGCGAGGAGCGGGGTGGAGAAGAGGCCTGGGGGGGCGGGGCGAGGGAGGGGGCGGGGTTAAACCTCCCACCTGGTCTGAGGACAGAAACGCGGCGCCGCCGCGCTCACCTGGGGCGATGGTCACGACCCTGACGCCCACGGGGGCGAGGTCACGGGCGATGGGGAGCGTCATGCCCACGATGCCGCCTTTAGACGCCGAGTACGCCGCCTGGCCCACCTGGGGGGGGGAGGGGGGGTGAGACCCCGAGGGGGGGGGGGGCGGCGGCGTGCGCTCACCTGCCCGTCGAACGCCGCCACGCTGGCGGTGTTGACGATGCAGCCTCGGTGGCCGTCGGCGTCGGGCTCGTTCTTCGCCATGGCGCCCACGGCGAGCCGGATCACGTTGAAGGTCCCGGCGATGTTCACCTGCGGGGAGACGCCGGGGCTCAAGGCCGGGCCCAGGCTCCGCCCCCCCCCCCCCCGCCGCCCCCCTCACGTTGATGACCCTCTGGAAGTCGTCCAGGCTGTGCGGCGCGTCCTTCTTCACGTTGTACGTCTTCACCGCCACCGCGACGCCCGCGCAGTTCACCGCCAGGTCCAGCCGCCCGAAGCGCTCCCTCGCCAGCGCCACCGCCGCGCTCACCTGGGCCTCCGAGGTCACCTGGGGGGGTGAGAGGAGGGGGGCGGACGGGGGGGCGGGGGACTCACGTCGGCGGCGGCGAAGGCGCAGCGGTCGCCCAGGCTGGCGGCCAGCGCGGCGCCGTCGGAGGACGGCAGGTCCAGAACCACGGCCGACGCCCCCAGCTTCACCAGGCGCTCCACGGTGGCCCGGCCCAGGCCCGAGGCCCCGCCCGTCACCAGCCCCACCATGCCCTGGGTCAGGGGTCACAGGGGTCAGGGGGTCACCACCTCTGAACGGCCTTACGTTCTTTACGTGAAGACGGAGCTCCGACACAGAACCAGAACCTCCTGAGCGGGATGAAGGTGCAGCTCTGGAGCACCAGAACCTCACCAGAACCTCACCCCCCTCCTCCAGAACCTCACCCCCCTCCTCCAGAACCTCACCCCCCTCCACTAGAACCTCACCCCCCTCCTCTAGAACCTCACCCCCTCCTCCAGAACCTCACCCCCCTCCACCAGAACCTCACCCCCCTCCACCAGAACCTCACCCCCCTCCACCAGAACCTCACCCCCCTCACCCCCCTCACCAGAACCTCACCCCCCCTCACCCCCCCTCCACCAGAACCTCACCCCCCCTCCACCAGAACCTCACCCCCCTCCACCAGAACCTCACCCCCCTCCTGCAGAACCTCACCCCCCCTCCACCAGAACCTCACCCCCCTCCACCAGAACCTCACCCCCCTCCTGCAGAACCTCACCCCCCTCCACCAGAACCTCACCCCCTCCACCAGAACCTCACCCCCCTCCACCAGAACCTCACCCCCCTCCTGCAGAACCTCACCCCCCTCACCCCCCTCACCAGAACCTCACCCCCCCTCACCAGAACCTCACCCCCCTCCTCCAGAACCTCACCCCCCCTCACCCCCCCTCCTCCAGAACCTCACCCCCCTCCTCCAGAACCTCACCCCCCTCACCCCCCTCCTCCAGAACCTCACCCCCCCTCACCAGAACCTCACCCCCCCCTCACCCCCCTCCTCCAGAACCTCACCCCCCTCCTCCAGAACCTCACCCCCCCCCTCACCCCCCTCACCAGAACCTCACCCCCCCTCACCAGAACCTCACCCCCCTCCTCCAGAACCTCACCCCCTCCTCCAGAACCTCACCCCCCCCTCACCAGAACCTCACCCCCCTCACCCCCCTCCTGCAGAACCTCACCAGAACCTCACCCCCTCACCAGAACCTCACCCCCTCCTGCAGAACCTCACCAGACCTCACCCCCCTCACCAGAACCCCCCTCACCCCCCTCACCAGAACCTCACCCCCCTCACCAGAACCTCACCCCCTCACCAGAACCTCACCCCCCTCACCCCCTCACCAGAACCTCACCCCCCTCACCAGAACCTCACCCCCCTCACCAGAACCTCACCCCCCTCACCCCCCTCACCAGAACCTCACCCCCCTCACCAGAACCTCACCCCCTCACCAGAACCTCACCCCCCTCACCAGAACCTCACCCCCTCCTCCAGAACCTCACCCCCCTCACCAGAACCTCACCCCCTCCTCCAGAACCTCACCCCCCTCACCAGAACCTCACCCCCCTCCTCCAGAACCTCACCCCCTCACCAGAACCTCACCCCCCTCACCAGAACCTCACCCCCTCCTCCAGAACCTCACCCCCCTCACCAGAGACCTCACCCCCCTCCACCAGAACCTCACCCCCTCACCAGAACCTCACCCCCTCACCAGAACCTCACCCCCCCTCACCAGAACCTCACCCCCCTCACCAGAACCTCACCCCCTCACCCCCTCCTCCAGAACCTAACCCCCCCACAGAACCTCACCCCCCTCACCAGAACCTCACCCCCCTCACCAGAACCTTTACTCTCTTTCTCACCTTCACACACCGAATGTTCGCCATGTTGCCCGGCTGCGTCGTGACGTCACATCGAAGATCGTGTGTTTAACAGGACTCACCACTCGACAATCATGGCGACGCCTTATTACTGGAGGTTTACTGTGTAACGTAACTCTCAGTCTTCAGAGCTTTGTGTCTGTTGCGGCACACGTAAACCTTTGTTTTAATAAAAGCTCAACCGTGTTGTTTTTAAAAGTATTTCGAAATAGCTTTGGCCTTTTTTTTGTCGACTCTGCACATGCGCAAAAGACCCCCGGTGACGTAGGTGTCCGCATATGCGCCTGTTCAAAAAGGTTTGGGCGGTTGTTTTCTATCGTGTTGTCTCGGTCCCGCACAGCTCTGATAACTCCGTGTCGGCGCTTTAAGGTTTCATCAAAACAGATAAACTCGACCATGGGCCTGTTAACCAGTTTTAAAAGTGTACTAAACGACATTTGATTGGATTTCGCCAAGAGTGAGACCTCTGTCCTTCTACTCTTTGGCCAGCTCTAGGCCCCGCCCTCTCTGCCCTCCCGACCAATGAGAGAAGGCGCTGGGGGAAACGCCCCCCCGGCGCCGCTGACGGACGGCCAGACGGACCAATCGGAGGAGAGCAGCAAGGTCAAGCGAGGCGACGGGAGTCGGATCGATCAGGATCCGATCAGGTTATCGGCTCAGTGAAGCTCGCGAGACGGGCTCGAGGCGGGAGGGGCTTTATTCGAGCACGAGTGTTAGACCAGACACCAGTTCACACCAGGAGCGCTTGAGATCAAAGATCAAAGCCAGCGGCGTGGACGGAGGCTGTGGAAGATCAAAGCCGGAGGCTGTGGAAGATCAAAGCTGGCGGCGTGGACGGAGGCTGTGGAAGATCAAAGCCGGCGGCCTGGACGGAGGCTGTGGAAGATCAAAGCCGGCGGCGTGGACGGAGGTGGTGGAAGATCAAAGCCGGCGGCGTGGACGGAGGCTGTGGAAGATCAAAGCTGGCGGCGTGGACGGAGGCTGTGGAAGATCAAAGCCGGCGGCGTGGACAGAGGTGGTGGAAGATCAAAGCCGGTGGCTGTGGAAGATCAAAGCCGGCGGCTGTGGAAGGCAGCATGTTGTGTGGTTGCATCTCCGGTACTCGGGGGCTCAAACGTCCCGCCCCCACAACGACACAACTTACTACCTCACCGCAGCGCGGCCGCAGTCGCCCCTGCAGGCATCAAAGCATCAAGGGCCCCGGCGTGGGCGCGTGGCCCCCGGCGAGGCGGCGTGGGCGCCGTGGGGAAGACAGTAGGCTGTATAGTCATCGCCCAGATCTGGTGTGATCCACAACTATACAAACTACTACCTCACCCCACAGAGGCCCCCTGGGGTCGCCCGGCACCCGCAGCGCTCCGCACGCCCGCCCCCGAGGACGCCGCGCCGCTCAGGGGGGGTCGCAGGGCAGGACGCGTCCCGACGGGCAGAGGTCAGAGGTCACGGCGCCGGGGAGGACGCCAAAGGGCTCTGGAGCACAGCAGAAAGAGATCAAAGAGCTCACATCACGGGTCAAAGCGCACGGGCCAAACATCAAAGCACACGGGTCAAACATCAAAGCACACGGGTCAAACATCAAAGCGCACGGGCCGAACATCAAAGCGCACGGGCCGAACATCAAAGCAGTCTTCACAGAAACTTGTCACGGCCCCGGTCCAAGCCCGGCCCTTTAACTCCGCCTGCGGGGGCCCGGCTGGGGCCGACCCGGGGGCTCCTGGGGGGCCCCGGGCCGGGGGGGCCCGGAAGAGGCTGCGGCGTCGGGACGGGCGTCCAGCCGGGGCACGAAGGCTCCGGTAGCGGTACCTGGCGAGGAGCGGCGGGTCCCCCCCCGGTTAGCCGTCGGCTAGCGGCGCAGGTCCGGCTCCGCGGGCTGGTCCGGAGACCCCCACCCGGGGCGGCCTCGCCCGGACACCGGGGAGGGTCTCCGGGGGGGGGCGGCGTGTCGCAGCTCGATGCTCCGAAGCCTCGTTTCGCCACACCAGCGGTCACGTGACCGCACCCTCCCAGACGACGCCGGCCTACGTCACGGTGACGTCACGGGAGGCGACGAGGCCCGAGGAGAGAATTAAAAAAAAAAAAAGAGGCGGATTTTTTTTTTTTTACTAAAAGAATAAATTTTATTTCAGCACTGTAAGTCATTTCCCAACCAGTACATACATGACTGCCATCTTTGTCTCTTCCTGAACCGCCTCCCTCCCTCTGTGAGATCAGACCACCAGCCAGACAACCGAAAAGAAATAAAACAAAACAAAAGCAAAACCTCTTCCTCATCTTCCCACAGTCTGGTGCTTCCTGTTTAATGCTAACAATGATGACAAATTATACCGACCATACTTATAACAGCAATAATGATAATATTTCTATAACAATAATATTATGGATACATTTTAACCCTTTTCGCTGCACAGGTTCGGGGTGGTCCGGGGTCAAGGTGCACATGCGTGGGCTCACCCGCGGCCCTCGGGCCAGCTCGGAACGACGGGCTCGAGGAGACGGTCGGGGCGGGGCCGAGGGATCATACGTCTGAGGGGGGAGGGCGTGGCGGCGGGGGGGAGAGGCAGACAGTTTCGGGGGGGGTTCCTTCGACGAGAACCCCGGCGAACGCGAGACGACGAGCGAAACCCTCCCCGCGTTCTGTGCGACGGACAATAACACTGTTTAGCGACGCGGCACCTCCCCGCTCCGGGGCCCGGCTCCTCCGAGGGCCCCAGCGGGCCCCGCCTTCTTTGAGAGGAACGTTCGGAATACCGAGGTGCTTCCGTCCCACAAAACTCAAACCATCGGAAAAAAAAATCGAAGCACGATCGGTAGGCAAAACTGTCGTCAGGCGTCGGGCCTGGTTTGCTTTCGACATCGGGCTTCGGAGACCGTCGCCCCAGAGGTCGCCAGAGCCCCGGCGCGGCGAAAAGTGCATCCATCGGGCGTCGTACTTTGACATCCACGCGACCTCTCCGTCTGTCTGCGTCTCCACGGCAACCGCGGTGTTAAAAAAAACAAAAACCTCACACAACCGTCTGATAAGTTACACGTGCTGTGATGCAGATACTTCTACAGAAATTCATCGGAACTGGGAAAATCGTAACCATTTTTGAGGGAGGGGGCGTTAATGTCGGGGGGGGGGGGCACTAAAGGGGCTACTGGGATACTGGGAACTTTGGTTCTGGGAGATAATTTGCTGCTTTTGCAGGAGCTCCGAGTTTAATCTGATAACCGAACACAAAATCAATTTGAAGGGGATTTATGCGAAGAATTGAAATGTGTAGTGCAGACGATGTTTTTCAATTCATAAAACGGGCAATATTTACTTGCGTACATATTAAACGGTGGTCTAACGATGCCATAAAATACAGTTAAGGAAAATCGCGATATTACAGTTCAAATCTCTAGGTTGGCTAAGCGTATTTCAGTACTAACTGAAGCAAATGGTAGAAGGATTAGATGTAATAACATTAAAATAGTAAGAAAAACACATTTGCACAATTGAATAAAACCGTTTTTTTTTTCAGGATTTTTTGTTTTACGAGACTGGCTAGATACATACAGAAACTGATTAATGTTAATATAACCTTTACTGTTAGTTGGGTTGATTAAAGGGGCGGGGCAGCCCACAGGGGGGAAAAACAGCCAATAGAAACTGTCCTAAGGGCTAAAAGGAGAAGCAGATCGGGACGTGTGAAAGTGATTGGTTTAAATGAAAATCAGTGTATGTACGAGTGTGATGTGTTCTATGAGAAAGTGGATGAGTTTCAGGTTTGCAGAAAAGAGGGGTGAGGAGAACAAGTAAAAAAAAAAAAAAAAGAAGAGAATCACTGATCAACCTACCAAACTAAAACAGACGAGGGGGAAACGACATGTTGACGTTGTTTTCCCACACTAACTACTGTGTCACTCAGGGTTCAACATCTAGGTGTGTGTGTGTGTGTGTTAAGTGTGTGCTCGGATTGTACCTGAAGCCTCAGGTATGTCGTTTTTGAATCGCTCCGTGGAATCAGCGCCACGTTACCAGACACAATGAAGTGACAGACACCCCACTAGGAACTAAAAGATGCACGAAAAATAACCAATTCAGCACAAAAAAGCAGAGACGCTGCTGGTAACAAGCGCGGCTGAATACCTGCTGAGTGTGTGTGTGTGTCTGAGTGTGTGTGTGTGTCTGAGTGTGTGTGTGTGTGTCTGAGTGAGTGTGTGTGTCTGAGTGAGTGTGTGTGTGAGTGTGTGTGTGATGCTGTTGTCTGGAGAGCGAATCGAGAGGGCATCGTACACCGGAGGAGGATCCTCCGGCTCGCTGCAGAAAAGACGTTTTCTATCTGTTGTGTTTCGTATTTGTACTAATGTCAAAAAGCGTTTTGACTCCAGGAGATCGTTCACGCGGCGTTCCCCGCCGGCGAAGCGTAACTCTCTAGCCTCGTCTTGGAATCGGGCGTCCCGCGGTCCCGGGGCGCCGTAGCCTGCTCTCAACCTACCGACGCTCGAGCCCGGGGCGACCGCGGGCCGGCTCGCCACCGCGTACGGCGTCTGTCCAAACCTCCGCGTTCGCCCGGCGGCTCGCCTCGGCCTTCGGCTGAGAGTTGAGAAGTGGGGGGAAGGGGGGGGGGCGTCTGACGCGACGGCGGCTTCCTTCCACGTCAACTCTGTGGCACACGTAGAGCACGAGTCATCAACACAGTAATAAAATAAGGTGCATCTTGTCGACCTGCCTCCCTCAGACGCGGCGAGCCTGGGCGGGGTCCCCGGGGGAGGGGGGGTGAGGGTGGGGGGGGGACACGCCGCCTTCACGGCCGCTCCGAGGTCCGGTCGTGAGCGCCAGACGGGGCGTCGCTCCTCCTCTACAAACGTAAGTGCTCTAATGAAAGGTTCCGCTTTGGCGGGAGCGCGGCGCTCCGGTCATGTGACCCCGCCCGAGAAGCCCCGCCCCGATCGGTCGGGGGGGCAAGGGGGGGGGCCGGGGGGGTGGGGGCGGGGAAGTGCTTCCTGCTGGTCTAAAGTGACGCGCCGGAGCTCGCGGCGTGGAAAGGGGTCGTGGGAGGCCGTGCTCCCTCACGCCCGGCCCCCCTCGGGTGGTGGTGTTGCCACGGCGACGCGGCTCCGCGTCTTCTTTGGGGGTTCTACGGACCGAGGGTCAGCGCGGGTCCCGTCCTCGCGGAGGACCGACCGAGGAAACGACAGTCGGCCGGCGAGCGGGCCGCCGACCCCACCGCCGACGGGGTCGGGGCGAGCGCGGGAAACACTCTTGAAATAACTCGAAAAATCTGGAAAAAAAAAAAGCAAACGCAAAGATACGCAGGAGCGCCTGACGCGGGCGATCAGGGGTCCTGGATGCTTCAGTCGGTCCGGAGGGAACTCTGCCTGGCAGCAGGAACCCAGAACATCACCATTCATCGTGGTTGCCGGGCAACATTATTCTGTTTCTTTTTTTTGGCCTTAATTCCAGAAGGTGCCTCAAAGGTTTCGTTTCCTCATCACCTGGTAGAAGACTGTCCAGTGTGGTTGAACATTTATTTTCTTAAACAAAGTGCTTCCTCCTCTGAACCCACTCTGCTGACATTCTGACGTCTCTCATAGATTTCTACCTTTAAGTCTATAAGTCATAGTGATTTCTTTAAGCGCAGGGGGTTTCCCTGACCAGAGTACAGGGGCTCGTTCAGATCATTTATATTTAAATACAACATTAAGTGCTTTAGTTGAGACATACAATCAAAGCTTTGGGACAAAGTTGACGTGGGGGGGGTAATAATGCACTTTTTTTGTTTTTTTTTGGAGGAGCAGGGTAATCTTTTGCATACTTTGGGGCTTAAGGTGCGTATCTTTTGGGGCCTCGGCACAGACAAGCGCCAAGCTGTGCTGCACGGGTCAAGTAAGAGAGCGGGCTGGTGTGTGGGGGGGGCAAAGGGGCGGGGCGGGGGGCAAAGGGGCGGGGCAGGGGCGGGGGCCGGGGCAGGGGGGCAGAAGTGCTCCTGTGACAGATCAATCATCAACCGGGCCTGGTGCTGGTGTCCACACCAACACTTGATCCTGCACCGGCGGGGTTCCTGCACACACACACACACACACACACACACGGACACAGCGTCGCCAACCGTGGCAACGCTGTAACCATGGAAACCACGCCGGAACCAACGGCGCTAACCCACCGGGTCGTTCACGTGCGTGTGTGTGTGTGTGTGTGTGTGTGAGGCAGTTTAGAGCAAAAGGGGCCGTTTTAAAAGTAAGAGGCTCAAACTTTAAACGGGGCGTATTAAAGTGGCTCGGGGGGGGTTAAGCTTATTTGACTCTTGGGGGGGGGCAGGGTTTAAGCTTATTTGACTCTGGGGGGGTTAGGGGCGGGGTGCTTACAGACTCATGGAGAAAACCTCTCTTTATAAAACAATGTAAAACCACATGAGAAAACTAAAAAGGATGCAAGAGCCGGCTGCTTCGGCCCATCACAGGGAGCAGGGGGGGCCGGGGGGCCGGGGGGGGGGCGAGGGGGCGAGGGGCTTCCTGCTCAGTGTGATGGACGGTGCAGCTAGCAGGTGGGGGGGTACAAAAACAGGGAAAGGCAGTCGAACACAGAGAATGCTCTCTGAGCAGTGCATCCTGGGAGGGATGCCGTCACTCCTCCTTCTGTAGTGCTCCATCTGATGGGCAGTCGTCAAGGCAACAGGGGGCCTCCACCTCCACCCCCTCAGGTTGGTTGTCTCTGCTGGCTAAGGCACATGGCATTGGCTGGGCCAGGGAGGTCAGTTCCAAGGACTGGCCGATGGCGGAGGCTGCCGAGCTGCCGTTCAGCTGCTGGGTGGCAGCCTCTGGTGTGGAGCCCGTCTCCTCTGAGAGTTTTGGTGGAGGGCTGGAGGACGGGGGTGACGATGTCTGGGGGGGGACAGCCCACGGTTAGAGACGACAGCGGGAGACACCACACACACACCGTTACGTCTGGACGCTGAATTCACACAGCAAAGGGGCGCCACGGGAAAGAACGAAGATCTAGAGCGGTTAGATTAGGGTTAGGACACACACACACACACACACACACACTCACTCACACACACACACTCACTCATTCACTCACTCACTCACACTCACTCACTCACTCACTCACACACACACTCACTCACTCACTCACTCACACACACTCACTCACTCACTCACTCACTCACTCACTCACTCACTCACTCACACTCACACTCACACTCACTCACACTCACTCACACACACTCACACACACTCACTCACACTCACTCACACACACACACACACCCATGAAGGTGTCTACACACACACAGTCACACACACACACACACACACCCATGAAGATGTCTACCCACACACAGTCACAGGACTTCAGCGCAGCTCCAACCTGTTCGATTAGAGGCTACGGGAGCATCGCTGCATGGTGGGTCGTTCTCAGAGTGTCTGAGGAGATCGCCCCCCCCACCCCCGCGGTGGAGCCAGCAGAAGGAGGGACCGCTCTGCCCACCAGGATGCTCAGCGCCCCCCCCACCGTCTTTCTCAAGGCCAGCCTGTGAGAGCAGGCAGGGTGGGACACCCCCCTTTAATGATGCATCTAGCTGAACTCTCTGGGGGGTCCAGCAGAGCTTCAGCCCCACAGCAGCTGCACTCAGGTGGTGCCGCTTCTCCGACTGTGACACTGCTGCCACCAACCAGCTGCTGCGGTTAATTTCCACTTTAAAGGGACTCAATATTAGTGTGCGAAATCTGTGTTTCTTAAGTAAATAAAGTGTCCAGGAGGGTGAGTGTTCTGAGTACTGTTACAGACAATGAACAGAGGGACAAGCAGAGTCTGAATCCTACCTGTGTTCTGTTGGTAGGCATTTTTTTCACTCCCCTTACTTTTGCTGGAACCTCTTTACCCCTCCTGAGGAGAAGACAGTCACATTTGTAAACGCTGCCCAAAGACAATTCCACATTTAAAAGAATACATTTAACGTCAAGCTCAATATGAATAAATAAACAGTTCTGAGAGTTTCTCTTATTAGTCGTCAAAGGTTAATATTTCACCCACTGAATAAGCGGCAATACTTTAACTTCAAGAGTTCATTTAAACATGTATTGATTTCATCCCGGAGGAGTAAGAGGCCCTCGGTGTCGGGCATTCTCCGTCCTGCAAATCTTTAAATAACCAAAACTTCAGAGCTCCAACCTGAGTCTCAACGCACAGAGATGTGTTGACCTCAGGTTACCTCAGAGAACTCGCTAAGAGTCCTCCCGCCTGTGAATGTGAGCAGGTCGAACATGTCAACAAGCCTCTTAAAGCTAAGAAGGTCCTGGTTGGGGTTCTGAGGAGGACCTCTGTGTCAGCCACAGTAAGTTCAACAACCACAGCCATGAGTGAAACAACCTCAGAATCCAGTTAGGCTGCTCTGAATGAAGACTCTCTCTCACCCTCTCCCAGCTCCCACAGACACCACCTGCATGTTCAGGCCCCCTCTTCCACGGACCGGTTTGTTTCCAGCCCACTGGCCAACAACCATTCCAGCAATCTCCAGTTTCCCTCCCTGAGGGGGGATTGATTGGATGCCTTCAAGAGAGGAGGAAAAAGAGCTCAACCTCGGTGTGTCCCGGTCAGCCGTGTGCAGAGATCAACATCACACGTTGGACGGTGGACATCCAACGATTACGATCACGTCATCAAACAGTCAGAGGTCGCACAGAACACGACGATATGGTGATCGGTAACGGTACAGAGCTGAGAGGATCATCGGTGTTAGACGAGGCGTGAACCACAGACCTGGGAAGGCTCTGGGCCTGTGCTGAGCAGGGTGGTGAGGGTGGTGCGGGTGATGGTGCGGGGGCATGCCACCCATCGGACGAGGCGGGTAGAGCGGAGGCATAGGATAGAAAGGTGGCACCATGGTGGGGGGCAGGAAGGCAGGAGGTGGAAGAGGAGGGGGGGGGGCGGAGGAGGGCGAGACAGGTTGATGCCCTCGAGGATTGCCTGACGCATCTTCTCGACTTTGGACACCAGCTCCTCCTGCAGAGAGACGACGTCTAGTGAGGGGGAGGTCCTCCGGGACCAGGACCCTCACTCGTGTGCTTCTGCCCTCCACACGACCAGAACCACACCGGTCCAGCCGTACCTGCCCCTCGCACATGTCCAGCAAAGCGGACCGGTCTCTTGCAGCGCGGGACAGTTTGCTCTGGAATAGTTTGCCATCAAAAAAAGCCCCATGGACAGCAGTGTTCCCATGGCAACGGCTGGCCACAGACATCATTGATGAACAACGCCGTGTCAACGCCGGCCATGAAGAGGGAGGCCAGCTGCACCCCGCGGGCGTCCACTTTCTCCACCTGACGGAGAGACACACGTGAAAATCTCCTCTCTTCCCGGAGCTCGTGACGCCAAAAGGAAGGACGCGAGCGGACACCTTGAGCTCCTGAAGCTGGTCGGGTTCGTAGAGCTGGTTGGAAACAGCCTGAGCCAGGAAGGCGTCCAGCTCGTGTCTCTGCAGGATCCTCCCCCCAGGCCACTGCATTATATACCTGCGGCACAGGCAAAGTGAAACACCACACAAAGACCTGCTGCAGGGAACAACCTAACATTACGCAAGACCCAAATGGAAAGAACAAGCCTCGGGATTCAACTCAGGCTCAAGACAGGAGGACGGTTTCCAAAAGCCACCGCCATCACCAGTCCAAGAACAGTCGTGCTCTGGGGGCCCCTCGTACCTGAGCACACAGCACATGAGCAGCAGATGCTGTGGGACCTGTGCTGGGTTGAGTAGGGCCGGGCAGTCAGAGCGCAGGCAGGCCAGAAAAGCCCTGGTTCTCCTGGAACGGTCTTCGCTGGCCCGACCCAACCACAGGCGCCGCAGGTTGGGGCAGGTCCACTCCCGGAAACAGAGGGCTGGGACCAGTTCTGGAGTCAGGGCCGACTTGGCTTTACTGCTACACCATTCTTTAACAATCACCGGAGGAACTGCAACACACACACACACACGCACAGGCGCGCTGCTGTTAACACACGACGACTGAAATGGAGGCGCTGGTGCGAGTTTACGTGGAGCGACTAAGAGCTGAGGTTTGAGGTGACTGTTAGTAGAGGAATGTCTAAGGATGCCAGCAGTGTAAGTCCTTCCTGCACGCCTCCACGAAGAGCAGAAATGTCCGATAATGTCAAACTAGACCGAGGACTTGCCTTCGAGGGGAGCTCTCTTGCGCAGAGCGAGCCTCTCCAGGCGGCGCTGCGTTTCAGCCAGACTGAAGAGGACGCCGTAAGCGTACTGTCTGGCAGTACGGAAGAGCAGAGAGGCGGGAGGCAGCTCAGAGTTACACTCATCCTCTATACACACTGGCATCTTCATCTCTCCCTGAAGGAACACGGAAAAGAAAGAGCGGAGGGGAGGAAGGTGGGTTTAACTGCCTGCGTCTGTTTACTTTGGTGTTTAAATAAATAAATGAACCCTGGGGCCCACGTTCAGGTCATGTGTTCAAGTGGGATATTTTAAGACAGGCAAGGATGCTGAAGGCAGAAGAAAGGTTTACCTTGGTCAATATGTGGTAAATTTGGGGGTACATCAGTCCTCTTCTGTGTCTGTGCTCGGCAACACGAAGCACTTCAGCACTGACCTGCAGACGCGAAGCGACGGAGCGTGACTAACAACCTCTCGCCCGCTTCAAAATGCTTCCCGGATTGGTAACTACCTGAGGCAGAGGGGGCGTGGTTATGTCCATGTGACTTCGTGTCGCCATCGATAACAGTGATGGAATGTTTGACCCGCTCCCGTTGCCTTGGGAACCGTCTCCAGATGCTGAGCCCGTCCTCCCAGCGGGATCCTCCCAGCGAGAGGACTTGTCCGTCAAATGGCTGAAAAATAAATAAATGCGTCTTCTATCACCCGTGCGTGGCAACAAAAGCCAAAATATTGCAACAGGTTTGTTGAACTGTTTCTGTGTTTAAACAGCTGCTCGCTGTAGCGACCTCTCTGGCGACGGAGCCCACGGGGCAGGCGTTCGCTCTTACTTTGCATTGCTATCATTGGGTTCGTCTCCATCGGATGAGGAGGAGGGCGATGGTGAGGGTCCAGACTGAGTGTTGCTGTGATGGTTGGGTAACCGGCTTCCCCCCTGAGCAGAATCGTAAGGAGCAGACCACTCGGAGAATCCCATCTTGCTCGCCATGGAATCGTTGCACTCTTGTGGCGGCAGCGGTGGGTTCTGGAACAGGGGGGGCGGGGCCGGGTCCGTATGGAGCATTTTGATAGGGTGGCTTCAGCCCTGGAAACTGAGGAGGTGGGAACTGCAGTGGCAAAGAGAGGAGGACAAACACATTTAAAAAAAAAAAGAGAGAAAAGGTCACACAGACCTGCAACTCGCGTCAGGTACCAGCGCTCAGACATGAGCACGAAAGAACTCGTACGGTCATTTGAAAGTAACCAGCCAGGTGAGGAGCAGAGACCCACTAGAAGGTAGGTACTGGGCAGGTGAAATACCTGATTTTTTCCGGGCTGCATCGGTCCCATGTGACCAGGTGGTCCCCCAAATGGACTGGGTCCAAAACCAGGTACTGAGCAGAGTGGGAGCAAATCATCTTTTAAAGTAAATGCAGATATAGTTTGTACAGTTAGCATATATACGTACACATTCGGCACCTCTTACTAGGCTAAAAATGAGTCCTTGTACCACATATGAAATCAGATAGTGAGCTAAGAAAGATGCTTAATGTGCTGAAGGACAGCTTTAGTGCAATAATGTGTGGTTTGTTCCTTTCTACAGCCTGTGGATTCTGCTGTGCAGAGCAGTTTGGTTGTTCGGCACTCACAGATGAAGGAGGAGGGCCCCATGTTTGGTGAGCGAGGTTTACAGGCAGCTGAGAAATACTCCACTGCTTTCTTAAAACGCTCCACTTTGTCCTCCATTCGAGACTAGAAAGCAGATACAAAATGGTGTTGAGTCAAACTCGTCGTTGCACAACAATAACGTGTATCTACTCAGATCAGGAACACATCGTTTCATTCGAGAGGGTTTGTGTGTTGTGGTGGTGAATTCTTTTGTTTGGGGCTTTATGCTAAAATCTTATTAAATACGCGGATTAGTGCCGATACCATCGCACTAAAACACGTAAAATGGTTATCTCTATCGGCCCTTCTGGTGCAGAAAGCTGCCATTTTCAAATCTGCGCAAATTCCTGCCAAAGCGCATCGGGGCTGTCCTAACGGGTGGCTGACGTTTTATTTGGGAATCCTCTGGATTTCCACAGCGTTCCCATCCGATTAGAAAAACAGAAATCCCAGCTCAGTGTGTGAGCGGAACTGAATTAAACCATTTTGACTGTCCCATTGTGTCATCGTCTTCCGTCTCAGTCTTCGTGTTGCACTTGGAGCAGACATTTTTCCAGGCGTGCTAAACGCAGGACACGGACAAGTCCCTTCTTATTTAAGTGTTTTTAAATCCATCGCTGCATTGTGCCAGCATAAACTTCAGTAATTACCAATAAAGGCATCAGTCAGGGGTCAGACTGTCAAACAGACTCCATGCTGGTTTCAAATTCAAATGACGACACATTCAGTTGCAACAGTCCGCAACACGCGAAGAGGAGTCATCCTTCCGAGACTGGGTGGGATGTAACCAAAACTACTCTTCATGTCGGAGCACTGGAAATTAATTAATCTAAACAGCTGGAAGAGAGGTTCACTCAAAATGGAATTTTACCAAACAGAAACTAAGAAGTTATCGGACTTATAACACACAAGTCAAACTAAGAAGGTTTGACTTGTGTGTTGGTGCGAATCTGAACAACATAGATGTCAAAGTTTGGTCCGTGTAAGGATTGTGGAATCATGGCGGTTCTGCAGGGAGACGTAAGTGAATGTTAACCAGCTGGGAAACACTGCTGCAGCAAATAAGCCGATTTACTTCACACCGGTGTCCGCGGGGTTCTGACCGCTGGATGAACGACCCACCTGTGACTGTTTAAAGACATCTCTGGCAATGGCGTCAAGGTTTCCCAGGTCTTTGATGGAGGAGACGTATTCTGAGACGGCCTTTATCACCACCTCACAGGGCGGCAGCACCAACTGATGGGCTCGCACCTGATGCAGCAAACAAGGAGGCGGGGGGGTTAAGAACGGACCCCGGCATCACAGCAAAGGTTGGAGTATCAAAATAATTCTGGTAGTTGAATCGTAGCAGGTGGAAACTCAACCAGTGCAGTTGCTACGATTCAACTACCAGAACTACCACGACCTGGATGACTGAGAACCTCTACACCAGCGGTCTCCAGCTCCTCCCTAAAGGTCCGTGTGGCTGCAGGTTCTGGTTCCACCAGTCCACGTCACCCAGTTTGACCAGTCAGCTGTTGAAGACTCAGATGAGTTGATGAAGTGAGTCCAGTCTGGTGCTGCTGCTGCTGGGTTGGACCAGAACCTGCAGCCTCACGGACCTCTGGGGGGGACCTGGAGACCCCTGGGGGGGACCTGGAGACCCCTGGACTACACAGACATCAAAAGGAACTCATCCAGACCGAGTCTCAACCACGGCCCTGAACGTTACCAGAGGTTAACAATAACACCGTACTCGCACAAAAGGCACAAAATAAGACCGAGGTCCTTGATGGGAGACATCAGAATGTGGTGAGGAGGATCCGACAGCGGTCGTGGGTGTAATCATTACAGGACGTTAGGGAAGGCGTTAGAATGCCCTCGAGGTCGTTTTGAACAGAGCTGGGACGCGTTTTAAAGCGAGCTCACAGGTAAAGTCCTGGTTCCCAGCAGAAGGCTGCTATCTGGAACGGCGCTGTACCTTGAGAGAAGCGAGTGGGTGTTCTGGTCCCAGCAGGCTCCAATGGAAGGCAGCCAGGTCCTCATCAGGCAGAATGTGATTTCCTGCGGAGGAACAACTCTTTGAAACGGCGATTCTCAACGGAGCGGACGGCGGGCGAAGAGGGCGGAGGAGCTCCTCACCCAGCAGAGCAGCGAAGCACGGCAGGTGCTGTGTCTTGAGTCCCAGCTGCCTGGCAGCTTCAGACAGCAGATACTGGTGTGTGGTCAGGTTCTTGCCATTCCAGCTCAATTTGAGCGCATGTGAAGAGAAGTAAGCCGGCACGTTGCAGAGAGCGAACTCAGAATCCTGAGCGATCAGGCCGGCGAAACCAAAGTCCCTGTACAGAGACAGCACCTCCTGGTGGTGGTCCTCCAGAGTCTGAACGACCTGCCGAAGCACAGGGGACAGGATCAGCCCGGCACGGCGGGAAACATCCTCAGAGGAGCTTTAGAGGAGCATTCATGGAACTACAATAACGTCTGTACTCGTGTGACCCCAAAGCCCCACATTACCTTACACACACACACACAAATATGCAAATCTGTAAACCCACGCAGACACTCTGCTGTATGAAGCGAAGTTCAGCGCTCAGGCCTTCAAACAGGTACAATAAGAGTCAATAATGAAGCTGTTTTCTGGAGCGTTAATAAACAAGGGTTCACTGTATTTACATTTGAGCTGCAGCGTCAACCTGAGGAACCTGCGCCTGAACCGGCCTCCACACACACACACACACACACACACACACACACACACACACACACACACACACACACACACCAGCTGATGAACAACTACACAGGAGCCGTGTTCACGTACGCTGAGAAGAATCATTCAGGAGACAGACGACACGTCTGCTGCGTATTTATGACAGCCTGCTAGAGACGCTCACGTGTCCATCGGGGAGGTCACACACACGCAGCGGCGTGTCAACCTGCACGAGGGCCGCCGGAAAAGCACGGCGAGGGAAGGGGGGCGGCCCAACGGGAGAGAGAGAGCGCCGAGGGAAAGTAAAGTCCGCTCGAGCGCGTAACGTCGCCCGGTTCTCCCTCAGAGAGGAATGCGGCGGGGTCTCGGTCTAATTTCAAACCCGACCTCGCGCAGCAGGGGTCGTTGCCACGGGAACTATATATAGTACGCGCGCTGTGCAGATGTGCGGCGGCCTACGGCGGGTTCAGCGGGTTCGTGTGACGCAACCCACGGGGACCTACGGGCCGCCGCGGGTCACGCGCAGCAGCAGAACCTGCGACAAAAACGACCACGCGCAGCCCCCCCCCAGAAAGCCCATCGGGACACCTCCAGTCACCACGGGGGGGGCGATGCTCACCCGCACTCGGAAGCGGAACATGGCGAGGCGCACGCAGTGGCCGAGGCAGGCCGGGGGCAGGAACCACGCCCGGGGGGGCGGGGTGGCCTTGCTGCCGACGTGGTTGACGATCAGCTGGGCCGTCTGGCGCTGGCTCTGGGCCCGCCGCGCCCACTCGGGCCAGCGCTCCTTCCCCAGGGTGCCGTTGAAGACCACCACCAGCTCCAGCCCGCCCTGGTACAGGCAGGCCTGCGACAGCGCCGCCAGGTAGCCCAGCATGGCGTTCCACTCGCCCCCGCACACCCAGTCCGTCTGGTACCCGCCGTACAGGCGCTGCAGGCTGGAGTCGGCGTCCACCAGGATGCGGGTGGGCGGCGGGGGCGGGGGGGGCAGGGGCCCCGGGTGGTGGTGCGGGTGGTGGTGGTGGTGGTGCGGCGGCTGGCGGGCGGCGGTGCGGGCGAGCTTCAGGAGGTCCACCGGGACCGCCGCCCCGGGGCAGCGCTTCTCCAGGTACTCCTGGAAGCCCTGCACCCCCATGACGGTGCTGGTGAGCCGGTGCGTCTGTCCGGGGGGGGGCGGCGGCTCGGGGGGGGGCTCCGGTAGGCCGTGGCTGTGGAGGGGGGGCGAGGCTGCGTGTGGGGCGGTCCGGAGGGGGTGTACCTGGGGGGGGCGAGGCTGCGTGCGGGGTGGGTTGGGCGGTCCGGGGGGTGTACCTGAGGGGGGGTGTCCGTCAGTGAGCCTCACCTACTGGAGATGCGAGGGGGCGGGGGGCTCAGTGGGGGCCGTCCATCCCTGGGAGGGGGGAGGCCAGGCCGAGACCTAGAACCGAGACACGACGGACCCTGGGCCCCGCATACCCGGCCCGGGAGACGTGGCTGTAGGCAAGGGGGGGGTCCTGGTGGTGTAGGGGGGGTCCTGGTGGTGTAAGGGGGGTCCTGGTGGTGTAAGGGGGGTCCTGTTGGTGTGGGGGGGTCCTGGTGGTGTAGGGGGGTCCTGGTGGTGTAAGGGGGGTCCTGGTGGTGTAAGGGGGGGTCCTGTTGGTGTGGGGGGTCCTGGTGGTGTAGGGGGGTCCTGGTGGTGTAAGGGGGGTCCTGTTGGTGTAGGGGGGGGTCCTGGTGGTGTAAGGGGGGGTCCTGGTGGTGTAAGGGGGGGTCCTGGTGGTGTAAGGGGGTCCTGGTCGTGTACGGGGGGGTCCTGGTGGTGGTGGGGGGTCCTGGTGGTGTAAGGGGGGGTCCTGGTGGTGTGGGGGGTCCTGGTGGTGTAGGGGAGTCCTGGTGATGTACGGGGGGGTCCTGGTGGTGTAGGGGGGTCCTGGTGGTGTAAGGGGGGTCCTGGTCGTGTAAGGGGGGTCCTGGTGGTGTAAGGGGGGGTCCTGGTCGTGTAAGGGGGTCCTGGTGGTGTAGGGGGGGTCCTGGTGATGTACGGGGGGGGTCCTGGTCGTGTAGGGGGGTCCTGGTGATGTACGGGGGGTCCTGGTCGTGTAGGGGGGGTCCTGGTGGTGTAGGGGGGGGTCCTGGTGGTGTAAGGGGGGTCCTGGTGATGTACGGGGGGGGTCCTGGTCGTGTAGGGGGGTCCTGGTGGTGTAGGGGGGGTCCTGGTGGTGTAGGGGGGTCCTGGTGATGTACGGGGGGGTCCTGGTCGTGTAGGGGGGGTCCTGGTGATGTACGGGGGGGGTCCTGGTGGTGGGGGGCGTCGAGAAGAGGCCGGTCCCGGCCTCGGCGTCCACCTCGGCCGGCCCAACTGCGCACTCGTTAGCGGCCGGACGCTCCGGCGGCCCCGCGGCTCAGGCCCTCGCCGCCACTTCTCATCTCCTCGGCCCGGGAGGGGGGGGACGGCGACGCTCGGCGGTCGGCGGCGGCCGGAACCAGCATTTACTGGCGGGGGGGGCGGCTGGAGCCCGGCTGGAGCGGCTGGCGCGACGCGGCCCCCGGCCCGGGCGGAGCGGGGCGGGACGGTCGCCCGGAGGAAACAAAGGAAAACGGCGAAATAAAAAATAAAAGGGAGCGGGTGGGGGGGGGCCTCCCTGGCCTGCTCACGCTCCGAGCCTCATGCTGCGGGGGGGCTACTTCCAGGACACGGCGGCCATCTTGCGACTTCCTCGCGGCCCAGCGGAGTGGGAGGGAAGAGCGAGGAGGGGGAGGAGGGGGGGGGCGAGGGGGGTGATGGGAAATGTAGTCCGCCGGTGACGTCAGGAGCGAGGCGCGGCGCCGGCGAGGGCGCGGAGGGACTACAGGGACCGGGGTGCAGCCGCGGAGGGTTAACGTGGTTAAAGCTGGGGAGCAGAATTTTCCTGACCCGCGAGTGCGAATAAGACACAAAATCACCTTAATAAACACACTTTAAAGGCCTCTCGTCACGTTATCCGCGCCAGCGGCGGACGCAGGTTCTGGTTCGGGTGCGGCCGTGCTCGCCGCCAGCCCCCCCGCGTCGTGTTTAAAGTCGCTTTTTCGGACGCTCTGACTTATAAATGACGCAAAAGGCGAAAGTAACCAGGTTCTGCTCGGTTCGGCGCACCCGTGTAACAGGTTAGTGTAACAGGTTAGCGTCCCGTACGCGACACACCGCGTCTTTGTCGCCCTCTTGCGTTCATCCGACGCCTGGACCATCACAACTGGGACTGAACTGGGCCCCTGAGGCCCCCCCGGTCACCCTGGTCCCTGAGGCCCCCCTGGGTCTCTCTGGTCCCTGAGGACCCCCTGGTCCCCCTGTTCTACTGAGTCTTTCTGGCCCCTGAGGTCCTCCTGGTCCCTGAGGCCCCCCTGGGTCTCTCTGGCCCCTGAGGCCCCCTGGGTCTTTCTGGCCCCTGAGGCTCCCCAAGGCCCCCCCAGTCGCCCTGGTCCCCCTGGTCTACTGAGTCTTTCTGGCCCCTGAGGTCCTCCTGGTCCCTGAGGCCCCCCTGGGTCTCTCTGGCCCCTGAGGCCCCCTGGGTCTCTCTGGCCCCTGAGGCTCTCCAAGGCCCCCCCAGTCGCCCTGGTCCCCCTGGTCTACTGAGTCTTTCTGGCCCCTGAGGTCCTCCTGGTCCCTGAGGCCCCCTGGGTCTCTCTGGCCCCTGAGGCCCCCTGGGTCTCTCTGGCCCCTGAGGCTCCCCAAGGCCCCCCCCAGTCGCCCTGGTCCCCCTGTTCTACTGAGTCTTTCTGGCCCCTGAGGTCCTCCTGGTCCCTGAGGCCCCCCTGGGTCACTCTGGCCCCTGAGGCTCCCCAAGGCCCCCACCGGTCTACTGGGTCTTTCTGGCCCCTGAGGCTCCTCATGGCTGGGGAGGTTGCCATGGCGATCTGAAGCTGCAGCTTCCCAGTGTTGAGGTCCTGATCCAGCATCTCAAACTGGTCACACTGGGTTGGGAGTTCAGCCCCGGTTGATCATTGACAGGTTTTATCTGCTGGAACTGAAACGGTGGCGAGGAGGAGAGGCCAACACGTGTCGAGCGCACCAATGTGCACACGCCAAGCTTGTGTTTCACCTTCACGTCGTTTCCTTGGTTACGATCCTGACAGCGTTGGAGTGATAATGACAACATGAACCTAATCAGTTGACCTGTTGGCACTGGAGACGGCAGCCTGGAAGTACGACGTCCACATGTTCAGAGTCTGTGATGGCATCCAGACGAGCAACGATCCGTCTAACTGACATTTAAACCAGCTCCAAACCGGGGAGGGGCGGGACAAACAGACTGGTTACACAGACTGGTTATACTGGGAGGTCAAACCTTCAGCGGCTGTGGTGGCGCGGTGGTTCCACTAGAGGGCGTCACTGAAACTGTTCAGAATGAAAGATAAAATATACAATAATATCAGAACTACGGGGTGATTCAATGTTTTGATGTAATTTGTATTATTAAAGACAAGATAGGTTGTTTTATTTTACCTCTTGTATATCATGTAAGATGTATTTAGACTCTATCTAAAGATTCATAACATGATAATACAAATATTCAATTTTCAAGCACTTGTCCTTACAACTATCTCAAAGGCGAAAGACAGAGGAGGTTGTACAGATGTGGTGGCCGAGCAGATCGCCTGTGGTCCACACTTTGGGTGTGGGAGGATGAAGCAGGGCATCATCTTAAGAGCGGTGGATGAACTCTGGGTCAGGGTCACGGGTACGCTGCTGAGGCCTATGAAGGGTGTGAAGGACGGGGGTTCCTGTCCACGGTTAGGGTTAGGGTTCCCCATTGGGACCCTCCTGGCTCTGTTCTGGTCACCTCTCTGGGGTGAGCTCCTCTGCATCGGGTAGGGGTCCGAGGCTGCGAATGACTCGGCCAAGAGTTACTGGAAATGGGTGAAAAAGCAGGTGTGGATGTGCTGCAGGATGTGATGGTGTTGTGTGTGTTTCAAGTCGCCCAGCAGGCCCCTGTGTGTGTGTGTGTGTCACAGTCACCGATCAAGTCAAACCTCATCTGATCAACAACAGAAATGTTCACACATTGTTCTTCCAATTATTACCACTGAATTACGAGTAGTAATCATGTAGAATCAGATTTGGCTCACTCTGAAATTCAGTCTTCATTTTTTAAGGAAAAAAAGAAAAGTATCAGATAAATTCCAACAGAATTGGAGCTGGGAAGAGGAGGAAGCTGGGTGTGCTCTTCACCCTGCTCTTGCTGCTGGCCAGGCTCCACTCCTGCCCCGAACCCTGGATCTACTCATCCTTCTCCAGCAGCGTTTCTCTGGAGCTCCGCCTGTTGCTGCTCTGTCGCCGGGGCTCCGTCCCCAACGGCTCCAGCGCCACACAGACACCTCCAGGTTCCATGGGGAGGTGTGGGCAATGCAAACATTACATAAACTAAATTAAGGATCTATTCTGGCCAAAATGCAATATTTTATCAAATAAACAAGTTACGGTCTTTTGTTCGTCATCTCCATGAAAGTTAAAGGTTTTTGCAGTATTTTTTGAAAATGTGTATTTATTTTAGGGAGTTTTTTTTATGGCAGTAACGCTGAATTAAATCAACGCTGCCATTTATTTTAACACAAGTTGGTGTTTTCTGTCTTTTTTGATGATACAGGGGTCGGGAGGGGATAGAGGCGTCATGGCTATAAAAGAACCGTTGGCGTCGTTGAAAAGATCGCGAAGCTTACTTAAAAGACCTGAGATCCCTGTAGTAAGTGTGTCAGTACTTAGTTATTAAGTGAGCGATGTAGTCACTTGTATGCGGTCAAACAGTGCGTTAGGACCACCAGTTCTGACCTGCCAAAGGCATCAAACTATGACGTATGAGGCACCAACATTTGACAAACATTTGATGAAATTCACATACTTTTATTCACATGTGAGTTTCCACAACACTCCATCATTCTTCTTTAATTCAGATGAATCGGATGAACCTTAAACATCATTTAAACTCAAATAAAAACCCATTCTCTCAGACTGGGCCAGTCAAAACCAGCAAAGTCCGTTTGTGTTCAACATCATAAATCTAATGACACGTCAGCGAAGTGCAGCAAATGTTTAACAGATTAATCAGATTAGAGCTGAAATGACAGCAGATCTGAGGTCCCTCGTTGCTTTTGTGTCCTCATAGCCTGATTATCTCTCTCAGCAGATTGAGCGGACGTTGACTGTAAAACCCTGAATTTTCTCCTTCATGTCTCTGAGCTCACGAATGGCCTTCCGGCACTGGTCCCCCGTCCGCACGATCTTGGTGGTCAACTCGGCGTCCTGTTCCTCACTTGAGAGCTGGTCCAATAACTTCAGGACCAGCTGGACCAGGAGCTTCATGAAGGCCACGGCCTCGTCGATGGAGCCTGAGGCATCGGCGACCTGCCGGAGGGACTGTTCGATCTTCTGCCCTGTGTTCATCAGGTAACTCCTGGCCATGTCCTGTTGCAGCTGTCGAGCCATGGCCTTTATTTCTTTGACTTCTTTGTTCATGGGCTCCACAATCTCCATGAACTTCTTCCCCAGTTGTTCTAGCTCTTTGGCGCCCCCCTTCTCTCTTAGGTCCTCTACCACTGCTGCAGACACAGCGACAGTGGTTGCAGCCACGGTCGAAATCGCGCCCCCGATTATTGTCCCTTCCACCGCCGCTGCTGCAGCTATGCTGCCGCCTCCAGTGAACGGAGCTGCCGCAATCCCAAGGATGGTGAGGCCCAGGCCCACCCCAGCACCCACTGCGGCTCCGTTCTTCAGCGCCTTGGCCTCCTTAATTGCTCTTTCAACCTCAGCAGTTATCCTGTCAAAGGTTTCTGCAATCCTTATCAGCCCCGGCTCCTGCCTGTCGAACTCCCTGGCGAATGCAGCTCCACGGTTCTTGAAATCGTTTATCGATGACACCAAGGCTCCTTCAGATCTTCTCTGAATCCAGTTTCCCATCTTCAGAACCTGCGATCAGCCGCTCAGGAGAGACGGAAACAGTCTGAAAAGAGTCCTCCAAAGCTTTCTTATATGGGGAATCAGTGGACTCCTCCCCCTCCTCCTCCTCTTCTCCTATAATATGAACAAGACTTCTCTGAAATCACATGACCAACCGTTGGACCTGAGAGAAAAAAAGGCTGTCAGGAGGGCATTTAGTCAGGAAGTTGGTCTGAATGATCCAGGAACCTTCTTGCTGGGGGGACAGTGCCAACTCTGCAGCACCCTACTCAGACTCTTGAAGAAGTGAAACAGGATTTATATAATCTGCATGAGAACAATGCATGTGGAAACACAATACATAACGTGTACATATGTTTATAGACAAGTGAATATATCCTTTATATCAATTTTGTTCTCAAAAGATCATTGTTGCTGAAAAATACGAAAACAAAAAAAGAAAGAATTTTCAGAACATTCCCTTTTTTCCAACAACAAAAAGAATCTTGACGTCCAGAAACATGTTTGCCCCAGTATGCGTTGGGGTTCAAACTCTCAACTCTACTCAGAAACCTTCGACTGTGAGGTGAAGGTTCATCACTGTGACAAACAGGACCATTTGGGCCGGTCGGAGGTTCTGTACCAACTCTCTCAAAGCTGGAGCTCCACCTTCATCTCATCCAACTTCAACAATCTCCATGAAATCTTTTCCCAGTTGTTCTTATTTAGTCGTCTCATTGTGGTGGTAAAACTCCCATTTGACCTGAATAAAAGAGCCACTGCAGCCCCACCTTGCACAATGGTTCCCAGGCAGAAAATACAGTGATCAGCACAAAATCAACCTTCAGATTTACCCGATCTGATGACCCTAATGAACCAAGTGAACAATGAGACGTGATAAATCATTCACTTATATGGTTATAGGTTATGGTTACATGACAGGTTCATGTCTTCTGGAGCAGTGGGCGGTCTTTTACCTCTTATTGTGAACAAAGAGAATAAAAATGTCTTCAGAATCTTTTCTTTATTCACATGTGCCCCTTTTCTTAGAAATCACCGAAACCAAACGTACCAAAACTCAGTGGAAATCATGATCATTCATGTTGAAGAAGAATCTTTAGTTTAGACTGAATGAATTAATTAAACAATGTTATATGGGTGTTAATAAAACATAAAATATTGGCTAAAATAACTTAATTTGACTAAAATTACTTTTTTGGTGTTATTCACCATGATTATACGTGTCCTGCTGCAACAAAGAGCTTAAGTGGACTGAATTAAAGTCATTTTCAGAAGTTTTGTGGGTTGCACAAACTATTTTATAGGGAAGGAAATATAAGACAAAACTGCTGTGTAACGTTAAAAATAAATGTAAATGAAGACAAAGGGCTGAAGAGGCTGTTTTTAGGGTTGTCAATGTCCCGAAAAATACGGAATAGTCCTGTTTTTGAGTAGAAAAAGATCAAACTTTGTTCCGAAGATTTGAAAATCCATGCTGCGTAACGAAGTGGTCTTGAATGACGATCGACCAATCAGACACCGCGATGCTGCAACGTCACTGTCGCCATGGAAACGTGAACCTCTTGGCCAATAGAAAGCACCGTCGACGTTGCTAAGATACTGCTGCTCGCAGAGTGAAACCGATCGCAAAAGTCCAGAAAAGAACGAGAAAACAAACACATTTACAGCCCTTTAGATGATTTAGTATTAAACTAAGATCACCGTTTAGACGATATTAACCTCAAATAACCCTTTAGATGTTATTAAACTATGATTAATAGGCCAAGAGCGACAGACAAAGTCTTCTGAAAGCGAAGACGTGATGATTGTAGACAGCTCTAGAAGATAACGCTCGTCGTTTGTAAAGCTCACATTAATGTATTTTTTTTAAAAAGTGAGTGTTTTATTCGGAGCGACGATAAAATAAGTGTTTTAAAGTGATCTTCCGGCTCCGAGGCGCATGCGCAGACGCTCCACTTCCCGTCGGCTGGCCCCGCCGCCTCCATTTTTCCCGTTGTCCCGTTGTCCCGCTGTTCCTCGTCCCTCCGCAGCGCTCCCGACCCCCGCGTGCTCGGGGCTCCACGCACGCGCCCATGCGCGCCCTCGTGTACCTGCCGCTGCTGGCGGGGCTGCTGGGCGGCGCGGCGACGCGTCACGTGACGGAGGAGGACCTGGCGTCCAGCAGGTGAGCTGAGCTCCTCCAGGTGAGCTCCTCCAGGTGAGCTGAGCTCCTCCAGGTGAGCTCCTCCAGGTGAGCTCCTCCAGGTGAGCTGAGCTCCTCCAGGTGAGCTGAGCTCCTCCAGGTGAGCTGAGCTCCTCCAGGTGAGCTCCTCCAGGTGAGCTCCTCCAGGTGAGCTGAGCTCCTCCAGGTGAGCTGAGCTCCTCCAGGTGAGCTCCTCCAGGTGAGCTCCTCCAGGTGAGCTGAGCTCCTCCAGGTGAGCTGAGCTCCTCCAGGTGAGCTCCTCCAGGTGAGCTCCTCCTCCAGGTGAGCTGAGCTCCTCCAGGTGAGCTCCTCCAGGTGAGCTGAGCTCCTCCTCCAGGTGAGCTCCTCCAGGTGAGGTGAAGCTGGAGGAGGTGTAGGTGGAGGAGTTGTAGGTGTAGGAGGAGGAGGTGTAGGTGGAGGAGTTGTACGTGGAGGAGGTGTAGGTGGAGGAGGTGTAGGTGGAGGAGGTGTACGTGGAGGAGGTGTAGGTGGAGGAGGTGTAGGTGGAGTTGTAGATGCAGGTGTAGGAGGAGGAGGTGTAGGTGGAGGAGTTGTAGGTGGAGGAGATGTAGATGCAGGTGTAGGAGGAGGAGGTGTAGGTGGAGGAGCTGTAGGTGCAGGAGATGTAGATGCAGGTGTAGGAGGAGGAGGTGCAGGTGGAGGAGGTGTACGTGGAGGAGGTGTAGGTGGAGGAGGTGTACGTGGAGGAGGTGTAGGTGGAGGAGTTGTAGGTGTAGGAGGAGGGAGGAGGTGTAGGTGGAGGAGTTGTAGGTGTAGGAGGAGGAGGTGTAGGTGGAGGAGTTGTAGGTGTAGGAGATGTAGATGCAGGTGTAGGAGGAGGAGGTGTAGGTGGAGGAGGTGTAGGTGGAGGAGGTGTACGTGGAGGAGGTGTAGGTGGAGGAGGTGCAGGTGTAGGAGGAGGTGGAGGTGTACGTGTAGGAGGTGTAGTCGGAGGAGTAGGTGTAGGTGGAGGAGACGTAGGAGGAGGAGGTGGGGGAGGAGGTGCAGGTGGAGGTGGGGGGCTGGTCGGGGTGTTCTCCAGCTCTTCTTGTCTCTCCTCCCAGGCAGCGCGTCAGATCCATGTTCTACCACGCCTACAACAGTTACCTGGACAACGCTTACCCCTACGACGAGCTCCGCCCCCTCACCTGTGACGGACAGGACACCTGGGGCAGGTGAGCTCACCTTTACCTGTAGCTGGGGGGGGCAGATCCAGTCCTCCAGGATCCAGAGCCGGGTCTTCTGTCCCACCAGTCCACCTCTCTCTGAGTGGGACCTACCTGGTGGGACAGAAGACCCGGCTCTGGATCCTGGAGGACTGGATCTGCCCCCCAGGACTGGATCGGCTCTGGTCTCCTTGTGTGTTGATGCCTTCAGCGGCTGTTCCGTCTCACCTCCTGACCTCCTGACCCCCCCCCCACAGCTTCTCGCTCACTCTGATCGACGCCCTCGACACGCTGCTGGTAAGACGAGAAAGCGAGGGCGCGATAGACGCCAAACGGGCGCTGTGGCGCTCACGGGACTCTTCCTGGGCCTGAAGGTTCTGGGGAACCACACCGAGTTCCAGCGCGTGGCGTCGCTCCTCCAGGACGCCATCGACTTTGACATCGACGTCAACGCCTCCGTGTTTGAGACCAACATCAGAGGTCCGGGGGGGCGACGGGCTTTACTGTAATCTGATTACATCAAGGAATCAGTTACTTTATGTGTGTGTGTGTGTGTGTGTGTGTGTGTGTGTGTGTGTGTGTGTGTGTGTGTAGTGGTGGGCGGCCTGCTCTCTGCTCACCTCCTGTCTGGTCGTGCTGGGATGGAGCTGGAACCCGGATGGCCGTGTTCAGGACCGCTGCTCCGGATGGCTGAGGACGCTGCCCGGAAACTGCTTCCTGGTAAAGTGTGTGTGTGAGTGTGTGTGTGTGTGTGTGTGTGTGTGAGGGAGTGTGTTTGTGTGTGAGGGAGTGAGTGTGTGTGTGTGTGTGTGTGAGGGAGTGTGTTTGTGTGTGAGGGAGTGAGTGTGTGTGAGGGAGTGAGTGTGGGAGTGAGTGTGTGTGTATATGTGTATCTGAGTCTGTGTGTATCTGACTCTGTGTGTATCTGAGTATGTATGTGTGTGTCTGTGTGTATCTGTGTGTATATATCTGAGTGTGTGTCTGTGTGTGTGTATCTGTATGTGTGTATGTATATATGTGTGTGTATCTGTGTTCATGTGTGTGCCTATCTGTGAGTGTATGTGTATATATATATGTGTGTATATGTGTGTATATATATATGTGTGTATATGTGTGTATATATATATGTGTGTGTATATGTGTGTATATATGTATGTATATATACGTGTGTGTGTGTGTGTGTGTGTGTGTGTGTGTGGTGACCTCCCTCCACCCCCCAGCGTTCCAGACCGCCACAGGGATGCCGTACGGGACGGTGAACCTCCTGAAGGGCGTCAGCCCCACGGAGACGCCCGTCACCTGCACCGCCGGCGTGGGGACGTTCATCCTGGAGTTCGCCACGCTGAGCCGACTGACGGGGGACGCCGTCTTCGAGGACGCCGCCCGGCGCGCCCTGAGGGCCTTGTGGAAGACCAGATCCGACATCGGGCTGGTAGAGGACCCCCCCGCGCCCCCCGAGGCGTGAGGGCGTGCTGACGCGTCTCTCGTCCAGGTGGGGAACCACATCGACGTCCAGACCCAGAAGTGGGTGGCCCAGGACGCCGGGATCGGCGCCGGCGTGGACTCGTACTTCGAGTACCTGGTGAAAGGAGCCGTGCTGCTGCAGGACCAGGAGCTGCTGCGCATGTTCCTGGGTAACGCCCCCCGCCCCCAGGCCCCGCCCCCAGCCCCAGAGGCCCCGCCTCACCGCGGGACCGCTGTCTCCTCAGAGTACGACCGCGCCATCCAGAACTACACCCGCTTCGACGACTGGTACCTGTGGGTCCAGATGCACAAGGGCACCGTGTCCATGCCCGTGTTCCAGTCCCTGGAGGCCTTCTGGCCCGGCCTGCAGGTGCACGCTCAGATCAGCCTTTACAAGCACGGAGGACCCTCGCGTGGTAGCGCTCCTGAAGCAGCCTGATACCTGAAATCCACATCAACAGCTTCATCATGTCCACTTTATCACCTGTCTTGAGGCCCTAAACACACACGACACACACTCTCCTCACACCTTTAACCTTCTCTCAGTTCAACACTTCAAAGATCAAACTTCCTCCTTCAGGTGAACCTCAGGTGTCTTTACACAGGTGAACCTCAGGTGTCTCTACACAGGTGAACCTCAGGCGTCTTTACACAGGTGAACCTCAGGTGTCTTTACACAGGTGAACCTCAGGTGTGTCTACACAGGTGAACCTCAGGTGTCTTTACACAGGTGAACCTCAGGTGTCTTTACACAGGTGAACCTCAGGTGTCTTTACACAGGTGAACCTCGGGTGTCTTTACACAGGTGAACCTCAGGTGTCCTTACACAGGTGAACCTTAGGTGTCTCTACACAGGTGAACCTCAGGTGTCTCTGCACAGGTGAACCTCAGGTGTCTTTACACAGGTGAACCTCAGGTGTCTCTGCACAGGTGAACCTCAGGTGTCTTTACACAGGTGAACCTCAGGTGTCCTTACACAGGTGAACCTTAGGTGTCTCTGCACAGGTGAACCTCAGGTGTCTTTACACAGGTGAACCTCAGGTGTCTCTACACAGGTGAACCTCAGGTGTCTTTACACAGGTGAACCTCGGGTGTCTTTACACAGGTGAACCTCAGGTGTCTTTTTTAATGTTAGAGGTTTAATGTTGAAGACGTTTAATGTTGAAGAGGTTTAATGTTGTTAAAGAGGTTTAATGTTGAAGAGGTTTAATGTTGAAGAAGTTTAATGTTGTTAAAGAGATTTAATGTTGAAGAGGTTTAATGCTGAAGACGTTTAATGTTAAAGAGGTTTAATGTTGAAGAGGTTTAATGTTGAAGAGGTTTAATGTTGAAGAGGTTAAATGTTGAAGAGGTTTAATGTTAAAGAGGTTTAATGTTGAAGAGGTTTAATGTTGAAGAAGTTTAATGTTGTTAAAGAGATTTAATGTTGAAGAGGTTTAATGCTGAAGACGTTTAATGTTAAAGAGGTTTAATGTTGAAGAGGTTAAATGTTAAAGAGGTTTAATGTTGAAGAGGTTTAATGTTGAAGAGGTTTAATGTTGAAGAGGTTAAATGTTGAAGAGGTTAAATGTTGAAGAGGTTTAATGTTGAAGAGGTTAAATGTTGAAGAGGTTTAATGTTGAAGAGGTTTAATGTTGTTAAAGAGGTTTAATGTTGAAGAGGTTTAATGTTGTTAAAGAGGTTTCATGTTGAAGAGGTTTAATGTTGAAGAGGTTTAATGTTGAAGAGGTTTAATGTTGGAGACATTTAATGTTGAAGAGGTTTAATGTTGAAGAGGTTTAATGTTGAAGAGGTTTAATGTTCAGTTCTTGTGCTTCAGTCTCTCCTGGGAAACTTGGACGGCGCCGTGAGAACCTTCCAGAATTACGCCTCCGTTTGGAGGCAGTTCGGAGGCCTGCCGGAGTTCTACAGCATCCCTCAGGGCTCCACCGTGGACAAGAGGGAGGGGTACCCCCTGAGGCCAGGTGGGCCCCCCAGGGAGACCCGTGTCCAGCAGAGACCTTTAAACTCACCTGTGTGTGTGTGTGTGTGTGTGTGTGTGTGTGTGTGTGTGTGTGTGTGTGTGTGTGTGTGTCCAGAGCTGATCGAGAGCGCCATGTACCTGTTCAGAGCCACAGGTGACCACACCTACCTTCAGCTGGGCCTCGACGCCCTCGAGTCCATCGAGAGGATCGCCAGGACGCCGTGCGGCTTCGCCACGGTGCCGCTCTCTCTCTCTCTCCTTAAACGTGTCGGCGTGAAGACCGCCGCCGTCGCTCTGAACCGCTCTGCTTTGATGTTTGTCGACTCAGATCAAAGACGTGCGCGACCACCAGCTGGACAACCGGATGGAGTCCTTCTTCCTGGCCGAGACCGTCAAGTACCTCTACCTGCTCTTTGACCCCGACAACTTCCTGCATGGCGGCGGGACGTCGGGCGCCGCGTCGTGGGAGGCGGGCGGCGCCGGGGGCCAGTGCGTCCTGGGGGCGGGGGGGTTCGTGTTCAACACGGAGGCCCACCCCCTCGACCCGGCGGCGCTCTACTGCTGCAGCCAGCACGACCGCGACCACCAGGAGCTCCAGGACATCCTGGCCAGCCTATCAGGGAAGCCCGGGGAGCCCAGCAACCAATCGGAGAGGGCGGACTCTCCCCTCGGCCAATCGGAGAGGGCGGACTCTCCCCTCGGCCAATCGGAGGGCACCGCAGTGCCGGCAGGTGAGCAGGTGAAGGCTCGCCCCCTGTCCTGCCCCGTGCAGACCTTCAGGGCGCGTCTGTCCGTGCTGGGACAGGTGTTCGCCGACAGCAGCTGATCCAGCAGATGCCTTCGCGCTCCCACGTCTGGACGTCCCGACCGTTTTCGCCCAAGTTCGTTTAAAAACAGACGATCCGCTTTTACTTGATTAACTTCAAACAGCTTCAGGATGACAGTTGGATTATTGATAAATGACAAAGGGGAGACTTTGGACACATTTTCTCAGCAACAAAAAGATAAAATAAATCCTTAATATAAACCAACGAAGAAGATGAATGTTGCCAAAAATACTGTGAAAATGTTTATTTATTAAAAACTCCGTCTGTTTTCAGTTATTGTCCTTCCTATGAAGATGCTTTTTTCAAACTTTGTCATGAAAACAACCCCAAGTTCTACATACGAACAGAAAACCTGTAATTCATAGTTTAAGTTTTTATTTGTTTTGCTCTAAACCGAACTTAAAACTGTAACCTTTTCTCCTCCGTTAACACCAGAGGTGCCTCTTTGTTCTGACTTGGGTTAAACATGTCTGTACCATCACACTTGTCGCTGCTTCGGCTCTGCTCGGTGAGTTGAAGCTTCATCTCGTCTCAGTTTGCCTCTTGTCGGGCCGACTTGTGCCCGCTGGTTTGTTCCGGGTATTGTGATGTCCCAGAGTGACCGCCAGGTGGCGCCGCCGCCCCGTTACATCTTTTAATCGATCTATTTATTTATTTTAAATCAATATTCAGTGACATGGGTCATCCACTGCCTCAACACGGGTCTGTTTTTTACGTGAACTCGCTGAAGCAAAAGTAATGAATAATAATTTAACGTGTTTAATTCCATTCGTAATCCGTCGTAAGTGAGCTTCCAGGTAAAATAAAAACCCGCAACAGAAACGTAGTTTGAGCTCAGTCGAACTGTTTCTCCGTCTTCTTCTCGTCGTTCCTGACTCACCTTTGAACACCTGTACAGGTGACCCCCCCGCTCGACTGCCCTCTGGCGGCCACCGGCGGTACTGCGTCTAACGGGGCTGCTGACGTCACTCAGTAACGGGGTGAGAAGAGTAACGCGCCCCCCCAAGGGGAGGAGGTCATGTTTAAGGGGGACTACATTGTTGCCCCTGTTGTGGTTTAACGTCTCAGGTGTTCCCTGTGTGGTTTTGGACCCGACAACATCGGCTTGACCCCGACGTCGAGAGACGCTGGAACTGCTTCGGCCATTCCCGATGGCGTTCCCAATGACATTCCCGATGGCGTTTCCGATGACATTCCCGATGACGTTCCCAATGACATTCCCAATGGCGTTCCCGATGACATTACCCGATGGCGTTCCCAATGACATTCCCGATGCTGATCCCGATGGCGTTCCCGATGACATTCCCGATGACGTTCCCAATGGCATTCCCGATGCTGTTCCCGATGGCGTTCCCGATGACATTCCCGACGGCGTTCCCGATGACATTCCCGACGGCGTTCCCGATGACATTACCGATGGCGTTCCCAATGACATTCCCGATGGCGTTCCCAATGACTTTCCCGATGGCGTTCCCGATGACATTCCAGATGACGTTCCCAATGGCATTCCCGATGGCGTTCCCGATGGTGATCCCGATGGCGTTCCCGATTAGGGGTGTTCTGGTGAAGACGAAGACCGGTGGATTTAACCCAGATTACGGATCCAGACGCAGATTTGACACCAGCAGGAAATGAAGGAATGTTGCAGCCACATCTGCGTCTGCTTACGAGACGACTGTCGTCATGGAGACGAAACCAGTGAAACCAGTGACGCTCCCAGTTCACATGTGATGTCATCACCGAGGACCCGCAAACTCCCCGTCCACGACATCATCATGACATCATCATGACATCATCACCCAGCATGTGCTTCACTGCTGCAATGTAACAGGTGTGTGTGTGTGTGTCAGTGTGTGTGTGTCAGTGTGTGTGTGTGTATGTGTATGAGTGTGTGTGTGTCAGTGTGTGTGTGTATGTGTATGAGTGTGTGTGTGTGTCAGTGTGTGTATGTGTATGAGTGTGTGTGTGTGTCAGTGTGTGTGTGAGAGAGAGAGAGAAACAGGGAGAACGAATGATGTCCATATAATGATGCGCTTTAGGTTCACTCCCTACACACACACACGCACGCACACACACATGCACTCATCTGTTAGCTATTAGCAATCAGTTAGTGACAGCAGATCACATGGGCAGGGCTCGCTGCACACACACATGCACATTCTATTCAAATGATGTATGGGTGTGTGTGTCTGTGTGTGTATGCATGTGTGCATGTGTTTGTGTGTGTTTGTACTTGTATGTGTGGTTATGTGTGTGTGTGAGTAAATTCATATATGTATATAAGTATATGTATGTGTGTGTGAGAGTGTGTGTGAATGTGTGTGTGAGTATGTGTGAGTGTGTGTGAGTGTGTGTGAGTATGTGTGAGTGTGTGTGAGTGTGTGAGTATGTGTGAGTGTGTGTGTGTATGTGTGTGTGTATGTGTGTGAGTGTGTATGTGTGTGTATGTGTGTGAGTGTGAGTGTGTGTGTGTGTGTGTGAGTGTGTATATGTGTGTATGTGTGAGTGTAAGTGTGTGTGTGTGAGTGTGTGGTGCAGCTGTATGGAGGTTCTGGTTCTGGGCCCAGTATGTAATGGGGGAATTCCAGTCCATTATTTCATGTGATTCTTTCTTCTCGACTCTTCTGATGTGTTTCATTTGAATGAAGTTTCCTTTAATCTGTAATTTGGGATTAAGGATGACGGACATCGTCTCAACCTTTCATCTTTGAGGAGACACGAGAGGACCAGAAACGGTGCATGATTTCATCAGAGGCGACAGCGGAGACGTTCCTGCGTCAGCAGAGACGGCTGCGGCTCCACCCTGAACATCTGCGCACATCTGCGCACATCTGCACACATCTGCACGAGGGCTGTGACCTCATCCTCAGCTCACGTTCACACGCATACGGGCCTACAGGTCAACCGTGACACAGGTGCCCTCGAGCAAGGCATCGGACCCAGGCCCGGGGATTCAAGCTTCAGTTTTATTGAACAATTAACAGACAGGGTCTCACACACACACACACAGAGACACAAACACACACACGCACACACGCACACACGCACACACACACACACGCACACACGCACACACACAAACACACACAGAGACACACAGACACACACACACACAAACACACACACACACACACACAGGAATGTATTCTACAGAGAAATGTGAGCTCTGGGTCCAGTTGGGTGTGTTTTGATGTGATTTGCTCAGCTGAAAGAATGAAAACACACACACTCACACACACACTCACACACACACTCACACACTCACACACACACTCACACACACACTCACACACTCTCTCTCTCTACATGAGGTGTGTGGACCGCCCTCTTAAGGAACAAACAAAGGACACATTCCCAAACGTTCCGTCTCTTTTAAACGTGGTTTTGAAGCAGAAACGATCAAATTCATTTAAACAAACACGATCGTCCAGTTTTGTCTTCAGAGGTCAAGTTCAAGTTCGACCCTTCGTCGCCCACGTTCCAAAACTGCTGCGCTCTGATTGGGCGAGGTTGAAGGGGGCGGGGCTGCGGCCCCTACCTCCTCACCTGAGGCCCAAAGGCGAGAGGTGGGCGGGGTGAGGCCAGGTGTCTCCGCCCACTTCCAGCACCTGGACAAGCAAACACATGAGGGGGCGGGACCTGAGCATCACAAACCCCGCCCCCTCCATAATGATCAATTAATAGAAAAGGGGAGGGGCCAAAGCTTTAGTGTAACCAATCAAAACCAAGGATTGTTTAACTAGGACTAAACGACCAGATCTGAACACACCGACCAATGAGAGAGGGAACGAGGGGGGGGGCGTACCAGTCAGAGAAATCTGAACTGTGTGTGTGTGTGTGTGTGTGTGTGTGTGTGTGTGTGTGTGTGTGTGTGTGTGTGTGTGTGTGTGTGTAGGGGAGGATCTTCTGTGTCTTAAAGCCCGACTGCAGCTCAGCGGAGAGCGAGAGGCACTGAGGAGGGAGCGCACAGGGAGAGTGCCTCTCACACACACTCACACTCACACACACTCACACACACTCACACACACAAGCGGTGTGTGTCTCCTGGACCGGCTCACCTCACAGGACTTACTCTTCCTCATGGCCCAGCAGACGGACGTGCGGGGGGGCCGGGCCTGGGGCCCGGGGCCCCTGCCCCTGCACCCGCCCAGGGGGCCCCGTCTGTGGGCCTGGCTGGCCCTGGCGGCCCTGCTGGCCCCCGGGGCCTGGAGCTTCCTGACGGAGGAGCAGGAGGAGCTGCTGGTGGAGCTGCACAACCACTACAGGGGGCTGGTGTCCCCCAGCGCCTCCGCCATGCTGCCTCTGGTGAGACCCCCTCAGACACACCTGAGATAGAGCTGCAGGACAGGAGTGTGTGCGGGTGTGAGAGTGGGTGAGGGTGTGTGTGGGTGAGTGAGGGTGTGAGAGTGTGTGTGTGAGGGTGAGAGTGTGTGAGTCTGTGAGAGTGTGTGTGTGAGAGTGTGTGTGTGAGGGTGAGAGTGTGTGAGTCTGTGAGAGTGTGTGTGAGAGTGTGTGTGGGAGAGTGTGTGAGAGTGTGTGAGAGTGTGTGTGAGTGTGTGAGAGTGAGGGTGTGCAAGTGTTTGAGGGTGTGAGTGTCTGTGTGAGTGTATGTGTCTGTATGTGTATGTGTCTGTGTGTGAGTGTGAGTGTGTGAAAGTGAGGGTGTGTGTGTGTATGTGAGTGTGTGAGTGTCTGTCTGTGTGAGTGTGTATATGTGTGTGTATATGTATGTATGTATGTGTGTGTGTACGTGTATTTGTGTGTATAAGTGTATGTGTGTGTATGTGTGTGTATGTGTGTGTGTACATGTATGTATGTGTGTATGTGTGTGTGTGTGTGTGTACATGTATGTATGTGTGTATGTGTGTGTGTATGTGTATGTGTGTGGGGGGTCACACAAACCTTCTGCACATCTCTGCTGATCTAATTTAGACGACTGCTGACCTCAGGGTGGTCATGTGACCTCAGGGTGGTCATGTGACCTCATGTGGTCATGTGACCTCATGTGGTCATGTGACCTCAGGGTGGTCACATGACCTCATGTGGTCACGTGACCTCCTGCGGTCATGTGACCCCCTGTCATCGGTGTTCAGAACCATCCAGGTTCTGGGGGCTGGATGGTTCTGGTGGGTTCTGACCCACAGCTCCGGACGGTCCTCCTGGTTCTAATGGTATCCAGCTGTCAGCTCGTGCCAGTCACGCCTCCCATTACGGGATTACCGCCGCAAATCTAATCTGCGTCAGCGTCGGCCACATAATCCACTTTTACTCTCTTTTACTTCTCAAAGTTCTTTTTTCTGATTTCATCTTCCTCTTCACGTGTTTTTATCCCTTCGTCTATTTTTTCTTTTTGCTGTTGGGGGAAAGAACAAAGGAAACACTTTAGTGTGTTGAGGACGAGCCTCCAATTAAATCATTTTGTCGCCACGTTGCCATGACAACCAGAAAAAACCCTTTCAAAACCAGTTTTATGTTCCCAGTACAAAACAACAACAAACAACTAAAACCACATTAACAGGACTGGAAACACTTTTGTTCCAGACTGGTTGTACTGGGACAGAGGGGGTAGAGGACTGGTTGTACTGGGACAGAGGGGGTAGAGGACTGGTTATACTGGGACAGAGCGTAGAGGACTGGTTATACTGGGACAGAGGGTAGAGGACTGGTTATACTGGGACAGAGAGGGTAGAGGACTGGTTATACTGGGACAGAGGGTAGAGGACTGGTTATACTGGGACAGAGAGGGTAGAGGACTGGTTATACTGGGACAGAGGGTAGAGGACTGGTTGTACTGGTGCAGAGGGGGTAGAGGACTGGTTATACTGGGACAGAGGGGTAGAGGACTGGTTATACTGGGACAGAGGGGGTAGAGGACTGGTTATACTGGGACAGAGAGGGTAGAGGACTGGTTATACTGGGACAGAGGGTAGAGGACTGGTTATACTGGGACAGAGAGGGTAGAGGACTGGTTATACTGGGACAGAGGGGTAGAGGACTGGTTATACTGGGACAGAGGGTAGAGGACTGGTTGTACTAGGACCGGGCTCTCCCCAATCTCTGATCTAATGTGGGTGCTGGGCAGGTCCAGACGGGCCTGTGCTGGTTGCTGAGCGTTTGTTGGGTCTAACCCTTGGTGACTCGGCGAGGCCGTCGTCCTCCTCGGCTCTCTGGTCTCGACACGTCGGCCTCTCAGTGTCGGATGGACAAACACAGGATTGCGTCATGTGATGATCCACGCCGGGCCGGTTTGGCTCCGATCTCCCCCTCAGGAACCGCCTGAACCCGTCCGGTCCGATCTTCTGGTCCTGTCGGGGAAACGGTGGTTTTATCACACGGACACGTCCGAAGATGATGCCTGTGTTCCATTAACAGAGGGTGTTTCCCTCCCTTCAATTAATAACACGAGTCTCAGAGGAGGAGGGGGAGGAGGGGGAGGAGGGGGAGGAAGGTGGGAGTCGCCCTGAGTTGAACAACAGCTGAGACAGACGGATGGGAAAACGCAACGATTCTGATGTTTATGTAGGAAGAAAAGAAAATTGAGATTTGAATGGGAGAATAACCACAGGAATGTGTGTGTGTGTGTGTGTGTGCGTGTGTGTGTGTGTGTGTGTGTGTGTGTGTGCGTGCGTGTGTGTGTGTGTGTGCTCGGAGGGGCGTCGGACTCGAGGGTCGTTGCTCCGGTGATCCGGTCAAACACAAAAACACACCATCATCTCCTGAAGGGTGGTGATGTCACTTGGGGGGGTGGGGCCTCTGAGTTGTACCGCAGCCAATCAGCAGGGGGCGCCGAGGCGTAAAGGTGTTTGTGTTCAATGTTTTCTACCTTAACAGAAACTCTGGACCTGATTCATCACCTCTCTTATCTTAATGCTTTTTTTTCTGGCTTAAAATGAATTTTAGGCATCAAATCAAAAAATTTGTCTTTGTCTCAACATCTGGAGTGTGTGTGTGTGTGTGTGAGTGTGTGTGTGTGTGTGTGAGTGTGTGTGTGTGAATGTGTGTGTGTGTTTGTGAGTGTGTGTGTGTGAGTGTGTGTGTGTGAGTGTGTGCGTGAGTGTGTGTGTAGGTGTGTGAGTGTGTGTGTGTGTGTGTGTGAGTGTGTGTGTGAGTGTGTGATGACTTCAGAGGGGAGGGGGCCATTGTGTCATAGTGAATTTATGAGTGAGGGAGGGAAATAAACTGGGAGGTGTGGGTTCTGTACTGGGAGTGAAATACCAGCGAATCCTCGTGTGAGCAGAACCAGTCCGACCAGCGCAGCGCTCCCCAGTAGCACACTGGTACCTAAAGGGCCCTTGATGCTGGAGAAGCCCTATCTCAGACCAGTGACCCCAGACCAGTTGGTTCCCAGTTCGTTAACTGGACGGAGGTCAGACACGTCGCCCCCTGGTGGAGGGTTACAGCACAGCAGGGAGAAGCTGACACACGTTGGGTTGACTGTTATCTGAGCCAGCTCCGTCAGCTGTACAGTGAATGTGTGTGTGTGTGAGTGTGTGTGTGAGTGTGTGTGTGTGTGTGTGAGTGTGTGAGAGAGAGAGTCAAACACAGACCAGATGTTGTGAAATCCCAGAGACACAGAGGAATGTGGAGACCCCTGACTGTTGTTTGCATTGTGTGTCATCGTTACACACCCACACACACACACACACAAACAGTTTGTACTTGTGATAACTTTCATATTTACACTCAAAACTTTAGACTTATGAAAACATTGATTAGTCAGAAGACGGATTTCTAACTGATCCAGTTGAGACAGACCAGTTTGGGCCCAGCGAGTCCTGGTCCAGGTCTGGAGGACACGTTGTCCCCCCGCTGGGGGTTTCATGTCCCGTCCTGTTGTGATGTCTTTCACGTGTGACCCGTCTGACCCTCAAACGTGAGGGATACTTCTGGGCCCCGAGCGGTTCTCCACAGGACCCAGGAGCTCCTCCGGCCCGGTTCTGAGGGTCCCTCACAGATGTTTGGTCCAACTGGACAGATGTTTGGTGTTGACCCCCCCCCCCCCACGTTTCTGCAGAGGTGGGATGCGAACCTGAAGGTGGTGGCGGAGGACTACGCCTCCAAGTGCTCCTGGACCCACAACCCAGGGCTGGAGGACACGGGGGAGAACCTGTTCGTCACCCAGGGGCCCCTGGACCTCCGCGAGGCTGTGGAGAAGTGGTTCCTGGGTGAGTGGGGGAGACGGGGGAAGACGGGGGAGACGGGGGGAGACGGGGGGAGACGGTGGGAGACGGGGGGAGACGAGCGGCGTTCGCTGGCTCAGCTTCACCGTCCTGATGCTGTGACTCATCGTGTCACGCTGTTGGAGGAACAAAACCACCCTTGTTCTGGTGAAAGCTTCCAGCAGCCACAACAACACACACAACACACAACAACACAGAACAACACACACAATGCTCACAACAAGACTCACAACACACACAATAACACACATAACAACAAACACAACAAGAGACACAACACAACAGACATAACAATCACAACAAACACAACAAGAGACACAACACAACAACAGACATAACAATCACAACAAGAGACACAACACACGCAACACTCTGAACAGGCTCAGTAACTTCCCACGCTACCACAGCAGCACTACAACACTACTACAACACTACTACAACAGTACCCAGTAACAGATTCTGATGATCAATCACCAGAGATCAATAACATCAAAATCACCTGTTTGTTCTCTCTGATGTGTGATGTCATCATTTCCTGTAGAACACCTGGACTACAACTTCAACAACAACAGCTGTGACGAGGACAAGATGTGTGGGCACTACACACAGGTCTCACACACACACACACACACACACACACACTTCTATCTAACGTATGACCCAGCCCCTGTCCCTGACCATCCCAACTAACTGTGTCACATTTGTGTGTTTGTGTGTGTGTGTGTGTGTGTGTGTGTGTGTGTGTGTGTGTGTGTGTGTGTGTGTGTGTTACAGATGGTGTGGGCCGACACACACCGGGTCGGTTGTGCCTTCCATCTCTGTAACGTCATCGCCGGATTGGAGTGGGAAAGGGCCTCCTTCCTGGTCTGCAACTACTACCCAGCGTCAGTACTACAACACTACTACAACAGTACTACAGCTGTACTACAACACTACTACAACAGTACTACAGCAGTACTAGAAAAGTACTACAACACTACTACAACAATATTGCTGTAGTACTACAACAGCACTACATCACTGCTACAGCAGTACTATAACACAACTTCAACAGTACTACAACACTACTACAGAAGTACTACAGCAGTACTACACAATTAGTACTCGTGTTACTGCTGCAGCTGTCATCACATCACACCAGTGTTGCTGCAGAGGTGGCCAGCTGTGAAAGTGTAGTAACGGTGTAGTAACGGTGTTGCTGTCCCATCACTGCCCCCCTGTGGACGTCCTCCCTCCCCTCCTCGAGCCTGTTTCAAGTTCCATCAGCGTTGTTTGACCGAAGGTGCTGGTGTTTCAGGGGGAACTACGAGGACGAGCGGCCGTACGTGGAAGGTGACTGGTGCTCCAGGTGTCCTGACAACCTGCAGAAGTGTGAAAACAACCTCTGTGGTACACACACACACACACACACACATGCACACACTCACACATGCACACACACTCACACACACACTCACACATGCACACACACTCACACATGCACACACTCACACATGCACACACACTCACACATGCACACACACTCACACACACACTCACACACACACACACTCACACATGCACACACTCACACATGCACACACACTCACACATGCACACACCTCACACATGCACACACACTCACACACGCACACACACACGCACACACACCTTTGAACTGGTTCAGAGTTCACATCTGGACCCTTCTGGGACTCAAACCTTCAGTGGACCTAAACTAGAACCTTGTTCTGAACACATCAACCAGCACAACTGCTTGACATGAGGGTCAAAGGTCAAGGACGTTGTTTTGCCATCTCTCTAGTTCCTGACACGGAGGATGAGGACGACATGGACGATGAGGACCCAGAGGACGAGATGGTCTTCCCTCCCCCGGCGACGTCGGAGCCCTCGGTTGTGAGTCCAGAGGAGGAAGAGGAGAACGTCCCTCCTCCCACACCAACAGCCCCGGACACGCCCCCTCCGGACACGCCCCCTCCAGACACGCTCCCTCCGGACACGCCCCCTCCGAACACGCCCCCTCCGGAGCTGACCACACCACAGCCGGACGACGGAGGACCTGAGAACAAAGCGGAGGAAGAGGAGGGGATGAACGAGAGAGCGACGAAGAGGGACGTGACCGAAGAGGGGCTGATGGTGAACATCTACCAGAAGGTCCCTCAGAGCTCCGGCTGTGCCTGGCTACCTCGTCTGCTCGCCGTTGGGCTGATGGCCGCCTTCGCCCTGACCTTCTGATGAAGAGGAGGAGAGACTGTCGCCCCCGCAGCCTCCAGCTTTAACCCCTCCCTCGAAGATTAAAACACTGACTTTAGGTTCCATTATTAAACTTCCATCAGGAGGAAGGTCGAAGGCCTTAACGATAACTGGATGGACGAAACATTGCTGTGTGTGTGTGTGTGTGTGAGTGTGTGTGTGAGAGTGAGTGTGTGTGTGTGTGTGAGTGTGTGTGAGTGGTCTTCCTCCTGGACAAAGTACAAGCAAATGTTTAAAAAGACGAGTTGACGTTCACGTTGACGTTATTATCAGTAATACTTTAAAGTGTTTTAGTAATGTTTATTATTCTAATTAGAAACCTCCAAAATATCAACGATAATTTTGATTTTGGGGTTTTACGACCTCGTGGTTTAATGTTGAAAAGGTTGAAAAGTGAGTTTGTGATGTTTTCTTTGTCTCAGTGACCAGAGACGTCTCTGGAATATTCCCACTCAAGATGAACTTTTAAATGGGGGGGCTCCATATTTCACCAATATTCACATTTATAGATGTTTTTGCTCTCAAACTGGAACCGCAATAGGACATGTTAAATAATTTAGTCTTTTTTTCTCTGCTGCACAAATTAACTGGAATTGTTCTGTTGTGATTGGTGTAAATGTCTGTACATATGATTA
>CAJVRN010000064.1:13795000-13810000 GCA_911728415.1 Lagocephalus sceleratus | reverse complement strand
GTGTGTGTGTGTGCGGGTCGTCCTCCCCGCTCCGTTGTCATGGCGCCGCCGTCGATGCGTGACCTCATGCTGGCGTCCATGCGGGTGATGCGTGAGCACGTGCGCGCGTCCGCACTGTCCCGTTGTTTACCCGTGGGGGGGGTGTTGCAGCCGGTCGCCATGGTAACCAGGTGTTGTCGAAATGAACACAGCTGGAATTTCTTGCATGTTTTGCGACGACGCCTCCCGCAGACGTCCGCTAGGGGGCGTCGGCGGCACCAGTCTCGCTAATCTGGATTAATCTGGGACTGGGCCGTCCTCCGGTGGGCGTCCGTCTCTGGAGCGGGGGGACAGAAGAGCCAGAAGACGTTAACTCGAGCCGAAGGCCGCCGACGCGACACGCTTGAACACGCCGGCGAAGGGCCGACGTCCCAGCGCCTTCCCGGGAGAAGTGGCGGGATTACGGGCGAGCGTGGCGCGGCCTCGGCCTGGGCGCCACCGTCGTGTCACATCCTTCAGTTTTGTTTACCTCAAACTCAATTCTCCTTCAATTTCAGAGCGAAATGAGGATAATTAAAAACAACAAAAAATAAATGAGCTCATGGGATCATCTGATTGGCTGTGACGCTGAGGCCACGCCCACAACACCAGCGAAGTGGGCGTGGCCTGTAAGAATCGCCACTGTGCTAAAGTAAGACCAAAGTCAGGAAGGGCGAAATATTTCTGCTCCTCTGCATCGTTTTGTAACAAAAGTGGGAAAGTCGCAGGAGCGATTTCACTTTTAAAAGAGCGTGACTCATTCTTCTTCTCCCACATCCGTCGACTCCGCACGACGTTTCTGAATGGAAACAAAGAACCAGCAGACGTCACCCACACGTTCGCTTTCATTTATTCTCGTTTGTTTCCTTGATGTTTGTTGTGTTCTTGCCTTTGGTTCCAGCTCAACAGGAGCCATCTCAATTAAGAGATTAGATCGGATTAGGAAAAAAATCCCACAGATTCCCGAGGAAGTTTCTCCCCGTGTGAAGCTTCAGGTTTAATAAAAGAGAAATAATTCACACATAAATGTGATATGAGATGAGATGTACAGAGGGAGAGAGAGACAGAGAGAGATGGAGAGAGAGACAGATGGTGAGAGGGAGAGAGAATCAGTGAGACAGAGAGAGCGGGCGAGCGAGGGAGGGATGGTGTGGGAGAGAGAGAGAGAGAGAGTCAGTCTGCATCAGTGTCAAAGTGCAGTGAAGCACGACGCACTTCTCCCGGGCACACATCACTCTCTATCTTTCACACTCACACAAATGTGAGAGTGTGTGTGTGTGTGTGTGTGTGTGTGTGTGTGTGGCCCCTGGCTCTGCACTGGGACTCTATAGACTCTCGTACTGGTCCAGAAGGGCCCAGCGAGGCTGCTGCTGATTCCTGACCTACATGTCGGGGCGAGAGCGTCGTCTTTAACGTGGCGGCGTCTCGGCTCTCACTTCAACGCTGGAACACAAACCGCCGCCGCCGCCGTTCAGGCTCGGTTTGTCTCGGGTGGAAAAAAATGAAATAAAGAGAGAGGTGTCCGCTGTGGCGTGAGCTGAGCCGCTCTGCTCAGAGCTGACAGAATGGTGACGCGCTCACACTCGCAGGAGCGAACGCTGAATCAGGGACGAACTAAGTCACAAGTTCACCGAAGGCCTCGATGTCCCGGCGGCTCGCCTGCACGCGAGAGGACGCTGGAGCCAGTGGAAGAGATCGGAGGAGGCTTTGATGGGCTGGAGCCACCAGCAGAGGAGGAGCTGGTCTCGGTCAGGGCTCCAGCTCCTTTACATAAAGAGGCTGATTCATGGCTCCTGTTGTGCAACACAACCTGCAGTCAGACTGACCTCAGTGTGGAGGCTGAACTCCCACTGAAGGAGGAGGGCTCTGAGCAGATAATCAGACTACAGGTATAAACAAACTACAGCTAATCAGACTACAGCTAATCAGACTACAACTAATCAGACTAATGGTTTTATCAGAGTATAGCTAGTCAGACTACAACTAATCAGACTAGAGGTCTAATCAGACTACAGCTAGTCAGACTACAACTAATCAGACTACAGGTCTAATCAGACTACAGATAATCAGACTACAACTAATCAGACTAGAGGTCTAATCAGACTACAGCTAGTCAGACTACAACTAATCAGACTACAGGTCTAATCAGACTACAGATAATCAGACTACAACTAATCAGACTAGTGGTTTTATCAGAGTATAGCTAGTCAGACTACAACTAATCAGACTACAGGTCTAATCAGACTACAGCTAGTCAGACTACAACTAATCAGACTACAGGTCTAATCAGACTACAACTAATCAGACTACAGCTAATCAGACTAGTGGTTTTATCAGAGTATAGCTAGTCAGACTACAACTAATCAGACTAGAGGTCTAATCAGACTACAACTAGTCAGACTACAACTAATCAGACTAGAGGTCTAATCAGACTACAACTAATCAGACTACAGGTCTAATCAGACTACAGCTAGTCAGACTACAACTAATCAGACTACAGGTCTAATCAGACTACAACTAATCAGACTACAGCTAATCAGACTACAGGTCTAATCAGACTACAACTAATCAGACTAGTGGTTTTATCAGACTATAGCTAGTCATACTACAACTAATCAGACTACAGGTCTAATCAGACTACAACTAATCAGACTACAGCTAATCAGACTACAGGCCTAATCAGAACAATCTAATCAGAACAGTCTAATCAGACTACAGGTCTAATCAGAATAGGCCTAATCAGACTAGATTTTACTAGAATAATCTGACTGGAGCTAATCTGACCAGCTCTAATCTGTCTTCTCCCTCATCAGGTCAAAACTCGTGAATCTTCTCATCATCGCCGTACGGACGAGCTTCACTTTGTCGACGAATATGGCCAGCCGGTCACCGTGCAGGTGGACGGGAGGAAGGGGCGTGGTCACCGGAGGCGGCGGCCTCACTGCACAAGCGTTCCAGCGGGCGGCCACTGGGAGGCGCTGAGAGCGATGGGGCTGATGGAGGGGGAGAAGGGCCGGGGGGACGGCTACAGAGCAGCGTGGGTGTCCCACGACGAACGGGACGTCCCTCACAGCTCATGGGGCTTCAAAGGCTAACGCTGGGCTTTGATCCTCCCACAGGCCTTACTACGGTCAGGTGACCATGTCAGCTGACGTGTATCCCGCCAGCGGCCACATGATGGGACCGCCCGACGTGTACTCGCCCAGTGCCTACCTGCCTCGAGCGCCCGGCGAACCGCTCACCAACAACAACTACCTGCCCAGCGTCTCCTACAGCCTCGATCACCTGGACAGGCTGGACTACCAGGTGATCCCCCTACCCTCCGCTCAGCCCCCTTCCGGTCCCGTTGGGCTGAACGTTCTGATTGTCCCTCAAACCTGATTGTCCCTCGAACCTTCTGATTGTCCCTCAAACCTTCTGACTGTCCCTCAAACCTTCTGATTGTCCCTGAAACCTTCTGACTGTCCCTCAAACCTTCTGATTGTCCCTCAAACCTTCTGATTGTCCCTGAAACCTTCTGACTGTCCCTCAAACCTTCTGATTGTCCCTCAAACCTTCTGATTGTCCCTGAAACCTTCTGACTGTTCCTCAAACCTTCTGATTGTCCCTCAAACCTTCTGATTGTCCCTCAAACCTTCTGATTGTCCCTCAAACCTTCTGATTGTCCCTCAAACCTTCTGACTGTCCCTCAAACCTTCTGATTGTCCCTGAAACCTTCTGACTGTTCCTCAAACCTTCTGATTATCCTTCAAACGTTCTGATTGTCCCTCAAACCTTCTGACTGTTCCTCAAACCTTCTGATTGTCCCTCAAACCTTCTGACTGTTCCTCAAACCTTCTGACTGTCCCTCAAACCTTCTGATTATCCTTCAAACCTTCTGATTGTCCCTCAAACCTTCTGATTGTCCCTGAAACCTTCTGATTGTCCCTCAAACCTTCTGATTGTCCCTCAAACCTTCTGACTGTCCAGGGTCAGGAACTGTTGCCCTACCAGCCAAACTCGGAGAGCTGCCTGATTGGCTGCTACAACTCAGACGAGGTGGAGCAGGACAACCTGTCCAGACAGGTGAGGACCTCTGGTGGGAAGCTTGACTGGAAGGGTTTTAGTCCAAAGACAAAACCAGGAATCATCCAGGGAAGGAATGATGTAATTCCAGGGAGTACGACGGGAATGGACATAATCTGAACTGACATCCCCAATCTTTGATAAATTGAGATAATTATTGTATTACAGCAAATTAACCACATGGTGGTCACTGGTGGTGACCACACACTGGTCACCAGTACTGGTCACATGGTGGTGGATTCCCTGTGATTGTCTCCATCATCCTCATCACCTGTTCTCACCTGTTCAGTCTTAAACCTCTTTTATCCCTCCTCGGTCTCTCTTCCATCAGCTTGTGATGTTTAACCCGTCAAACCAACGTCTCTCTTGTGTCTTTGAAGACTTTGTTCTGACAGTCTCTTTGATGTACTGACAGGAAGCGTTTAACTCTTTCTTCTCCTGCTCCGTCTAGTCCGCCTGTCGCCCCTCGTGGCAGTCGGAGCGTCTCCTCGGGTACCTCCCTCTCAGCGAGCTGGACAGCGGGCTCGGCTGTGGCCCCGACAGTCCCCACCACAGGCTGCCCTTTTCGGAGGCGGAGACTGACGCCATGTCCTCGCTGCCGGGCCACACCCCTTCCTCCCAGGGCTCCTCCTCCTCCGAGTCCCTGATATCGTCGGAGCCCAGCGACTCCGGCTTCCACAGCGTCAGCACCGGCGAGCACAGGCGACTGCATAAGATTCACGGGGGCCACGCCCACAGACAGACGCACTTCCGCCCGGGCCACTCCCCCCGGGAGCAGAGAGGACGCTGGGACTTGGAGTCCATACCAGAGTCGACGTCCGTGACTCACTCAGGGGTCCCGCCGTCGTCCCACTGCACCGTGGGCAACAGCACCACCACGACCGTCCACTTCCACCGAGCCGAGAGGAGCCCGACCCTGTCGCGCCATTGCTCGCCGCCGTCCCCCTCAATGGGTACCGCTTTCGATTCTGACGCCAGGTACCGATCCCACAAATGTTCCAAAATGTTTCCTGTCCCCCGCAGGCTGCCGTACCGAGCCCTGCCAGAGGAGGGCGCTGTGGTTGGAGCAGCAGCAGCAGGGTGGGGTCAGGACGTTCGAGGGTCCGGGGAGGAGTCGCACGATAACAGACCTGAGCGAGGGTCAACGGCGGCGCAGGGCCAGCCACCCCAACACCCCCGACCCCAACAGTCTGAGGAACAGACTCCAGGAGAGGCCGGCTGGCGTGTCGGGGCCCGGGTTGAGGAGCAGGGCCAGTTACCCCAGTAACGGCGCCCAGGCCAGCCACCACAGCATCGACAGGACCGGCATCACCAACCATCACAACGCCATGAGAAGCTGCGCGGCGCCGGCCCAGAGCGGAGACGAGGGCTTGTTCTCCAAGAGTCCTGGCTCCGCCCCCGGCCGGGCCTCGGAGTGGAGGGGCTTCCAGACCCTCGGGAGTCGTACCGGCAACACCAAGGGCCCGTCCGGCCCCCTCTACAGCACCCTGGGGGCGCCGCAGCGGCCCCTCTCGCCTCCGTCTCCTCGCTCCAGGCTGTCCAATCAAAAGTCGGTCAGGAACCAGCTGCTCAGAGCCCGAGCTTACCGACTGGCCCGGGAGCGCAGCGAGGTCACGACGGACGAGGAGGCGCGAGGCGACGGCGGGAAAGACGGCGAGGTGGACGGGGAGGACGGCCGGTGGGCGGGGCGCCACTGGAGCCGGACCGAGCGGCGGCGCCACCTGGCGTTGTCGCGGCAACACAGAGAGAGAAGGGGCGGGGCGGAGGAGCAGGCGGGCGGAGTCCCGGGCCTGGCGCCGTCCCAGACGGTCCTGGAGCTGAGCCACATGAAGCAGCACCGGCTGAGGAACAGCAAGCTGCTGGACGACTGGACCACGGTGGAGGAGCTGCTGACCCACGGGACGCGGGTGGAGAGCGACGGGCAGCTGTGCCCCAGCCCCCTGCTGTCCGTCACCACCGTCTGACCCCCCCAGCTCAGGCCCTGATTCACGCCAGCTTCGTCTGCAAAGGCGCTCCGCCGCCGTCCCCGCCGTCCCCGTCTCACACGCGCACCCACGCCCCCGTCGTGTCCACACAGGTGCGAGTTCGGGGCTTCTTCAGGTCGTTCCCACGTTTGTTCCGGCTGGACAGACGAGGGTTCTCCTTCATCGCCAAACCAAACCAACCGGGAGCGCTTAGAGCTCGGCGGGGGCCGGGGCCTCGTCGGACCCTCCGGGACTGAACTCGTCTCTGCACCTTCACGATGAGTCGGTCTCAACCTTCGTCTGACCTTTTCGTGTCACTGTGTTGGACGATCTTTTTATCTCTGGCAGAGACTCGTGTGGACACAAACGCGGTGTTGTCGTCACAGTGTTCTATAAAACCTGTTTGAATCCCGTTACACTGACGCCCCAACAGGTCAGATCTAAATTGGACATGAAGCGAGGCTTCAAAAAGCTTCAAAAGTGAATATTTAAGAACATATCATGATGAGGTAAATGAGGCCGTAAATACAATAATAATAATAATAATAATAATAATAATAATAATAATAATAATAATAATAATAATAATACTGTTCAATGCAATTTTATTAGCAGTAGGAACATTTTCAGGAATTTTGGACCTTTTTCTAAACCGCGCTCAGATAGGCTACAGACGATACAGTTTGATACTAGCGTAGGTGTTTAGCCAAAGAAAACGTGTAACTTTTGTAGTTTGTGGACAATCTAGAGCAAACCTGAGTGTCAGATGTGAAGCTGTTTTTATATTCACGATGGGCTTTCCTGTGTTTTTTTTCACCTGCTCCATGTGTCGTCGACGTTACTGTACAATCAGTCAATCCACACTTTGCTACTAGCCTGAAGCCCAGCATGCTAACTCCTACAGCACGGAATAGTGACGTTACATCGGATCGTCATCGGACCTTTATCGACCCACTATCGAGTCATTATCGAGCCATTATCAGAGCGGTATTGGACGTTATCGGACCGATATCGGATCGTTACCAGACCAATATCGAGCTGTTATCAAATCATTATCTGACCAGTATCGGATCGTTATCGGATTGATATCGCACCGTAAGCTGATTGTTATCGGACTGTTATCGGGTTGTTATCGGCTGTCGTTCAGCCAGATTTGGTGAACTTAAGGAAGCACCAGGGGTGTGTGAGCCGTCCGTTGCTGCTCAGGTTTCTGTCTTTATGATGTCAGCGGTAGATCGCGATAACGATATCGGGGGAGCGCGACTGCTTGTGTGTCTTTGTGTTCACGTTTGTCTGTGGACTCACAGACACGTTGATGTTCTGCACAGGAATCCGTCCTCGACTCACGGAGACGCCTCAGTAAAGCTCTGAAAACCCGCCTGTGTTGTGATTCCTGTGACGCCATGTTTGCAGTCGCACATTTAAAGTACAGCAGCTACAGAAGAACACAGTAAAGAAGACATAGCGATGGGTCAAAAGAAAATAACAGATTAGAATTAAACTTTCTGTTGATATGGGTTCATGAACATGAACTCCAGGGGGTGGAGCCAACAGGACCAGGGGGTGGAGCCAACTGGAACATGGGTGGAGCTACCTAAACATCTAATGGTGGTAGTCACAGTATCAATATGAAGGCAACAATATCAGCCAGTCTAACGTCAGCATCACGTCCGTGTGTTTTCTGATTATTCAAATTCAAATCAGGTGTGTGGATAATTCAGACTTCAGATAAACAACAATAAAGAGCCACACATTTGTGATAGAAACACTGCATTCAGAATTTTCCTAAAATCTTTACAGTCTTCCATCACAGGCTTTGAAAGGATTTTTCATAAAATGTGCGAAATCAATTGGTTTTATTCGACTTTCGTGCTCTTAAAGAAAACGCCAGTTCCACGTCGCTTCGGCCGCTAGATGGAGCCATTTTACACCTTTTCAAGGGGAGACTTTATCGTTTAAATAATAAAAGTTAAGACGAAGAAAGGATTATAAACTAATTAGATTTCTGTCCCCAGTGTCCAGAAATTAACTTTGTTCTTTAAAGGAACAGTTTCTGCCACATCACGCTTTTAACCCTCACTTTCAACATTTCGTTTGTGCGTTGTGTCACAAAGGTTGCTGGTTTGACTCTGGGGGTCTGCCGAGGCCCAAGACCACCATGACAGATTCAAAACCGCCTTTATGTTGACCGTGATGGATTGGGAGGTCGTCCACGGTCGCCTTCCTCCAGCTGGAGGCGGCGGCGGGATCGACCTCCTGACGGTAAACGAGAGCGGCGGTTATGATGAAGCGCTGCGAGGTCCGCCGACTGCTGCACGAACGCCACACACGAGGACCTGACGTTCTCCTGCCACGAAGACAAAACCACCAGGAGGAACTGGAGCAGCAGGGGAGCATAAAGGCCACTTCCATTAGCCTTTGGGGGGGCCCAAAGGTGGAAGAGCTCCCCTGGAGACGGAGACAAAGGAGGTCCCGATCAATGAAGGCAGAGGATCGATACCAGGAACAGGATGGAGCAGAGTCGAGGCGCTATGACCCGCACCGTTACATACTCGAGGACTCCAGCTCCTCGACTCGGGCGGGGCTTCGCTTGGCAGCTGCGGGTCGTTACGGTTTGATGACCTTCAAGGTCCAGGAGCCACGAAGGTCATGTTCGTGTTTGAGTCGATGAAACCACCAACATGAAGGTGAAGATGAAGTCTCCTCCTTCACAACACAGTTTGAGGCCTCTGGGGGCACTTCCTTTCTCCAGAGAGGTGAGAGGAGGAGGGCTCTCTGGTGGAGCTGTTGTGGAGGAGGGGGAGGCGGAGCTACACCCCTCCGTCGCTCTGACGGTCCTCCAACTGTCGCTGAAGGTTTCAGACCACAAACTTTTGTGTCTGAGCAAGTGAGCACCAGCCTCAAGCCTGGGAACCTCAGACAGAAGCCACGCCCCCAGCCGTCTACCTGCCTGTCGCCACGGCAGCCGGGTCATCACGGATGGAGATTACCGGGTGTCAGCTGATCTCTGCTGGAACAAAGCAGAGCTCCTGGAGGGGGCGTCTGCTGAGGGACGGTCTAATTATCTGCACGTGAAGCTTAAACAAAGAGGATCTCAGGAGGACGGCGGCTCAGCAGGGACGCGAGAACATTCCCACAAACCTCCTGATTCAAACGGCTCAGACGTCCTGAGGACCTCCAGCTGGTCTGCAGGACCTCTTAATGCTGGACTGACCAATCAGATGACCCGACCAATCAGATGACCCAACCAATCAGATGACCCGACCAATCAGATGACCCGACCAATCAGCTCCAGCTGCTGGGCCTCGTTAGGATCAGCTGTTCTGGAGGTCAGAGAAGCTGAGGAGGGAAGGAAAGTCTGGACAAACCCTGAGACTCCTGGTCCAAAGTGCTGAAGATGAAAGAACATCAAACGCTGATGATGTCACAGAACCTCCTTTGATCCAGCCCCAGGCTGGTGCGATCACCTGATCGCTCTGATTGATGACACCTGTGTGCGTCCTCCACCAGCCAATCAGGTGTCGCCCGCCCTTTCCTGAACACATAAAGGGAGGTGGGCGAGGCCCCGCCCCCTCCCACGTGGTCGTCTGAGCACATCACCTGTTGATCTTGCAGGTCTTTGAAGCCCTTTGATCTGGCGGAGGGCCTGTCCTCGATCAATCTCAACCTGAAGCCTCTTCTGGGTTCTCGGCTCTTAAACTCGTGAAGGAAACTCGTTCAGAAGCTCTGACGGTTCCTCGGGGGTCCTGAGGTCTTCCCGTCGGTGCTGGGAGCAGCAGCGGGTTGTTCTGCTCACGTTGTTCTGCTCCTGCTGCGTTCCCTCCTGCGATCCCCCAAATGATAATGCCTCATCCGAGCGCTGGTTCTGTTGCTGTGGCGACCGGGTCGCATTTCCCCTGTGAAACAAACACAACCTCATCTGCTTTCTCGTTTCAGATGTTCTGCAGCTGCTCGATACTGGAAACGTCTGAGAAATTACCATAGAGACCAGTGACCACACTGGGAGAACGGGGAACGATGGTAGGAATACCACCGCTCAGACAGGGGGCGCACTCGCCCAACAAAGGGTTATACAAACCCGTTGACCACTGAACTGGAGCCATAAAACAGGTGACTGGTTATACTGGGACAGAGAGGGACTGGTTATACTGGGACAGAGGGGGTAGAGGACTGGTTATACTGGGACAGAGGGGGTAGAGGACTGGTTATACTGGGACAGAGGGGGTAGAGGACTGGTTATACTGGGACAGAGGGGGTGATGTTTTGATGGCTGACGTTGGTGAACGTCAGCGTGTGATTGACGCTGGTGTCTAGGACCCTCTGGCCTCTTCTGACAGGACCTGCTGACATTCCGCTCATGTCTGCACGAGATCCAGCTCCACATTAATCACCCCGGTGATGTGGCCTCGTTGACACACACACACACACACACACACACATTCATACACACACTTTCAGTGAGTGTGCGCGAGTGTGTGAGTGAACACGTCAGTCTGCAGCATCCAGCACCGATCAGATCCTGCTAACACTCTCACTAATGAGCTTAAGTCAAAATAGAAATATTCTCTCTCACACACACACACTCACAAACACACACACACACACACTCACAAACACACACACACACACTCACAAACACACACACACACACACACACTCACAAGCACACACTCACAAACACACACAAACACACACACTCACTCCTGTTGCCGTGGCCTCCAGGAGATGTTTCATTAACATAGCTTTGTTGAAGCTTTGTCTGAGATTTGCCTCGATGAATGGGCTTCACCATCGGCGCCGTGCGCTCGTTGGCCGCGGACGAACTTGATTTCCATTTCAAACCGACGCTCACGTTGCCTCTCATGTGCCGGCGAGAGCGGCCGGGGCTTTGAGGACGGACCTCCTGGTTTCAGGGAGGCTCCTGGAAGAGCGTCTTCTAGTAAAATCAGCCTTCCGTGAACGCTCAGACAAGTTTTTGGACGCGCGTCGTGATTATCGCATTAATCCCAACACGTTTTTTTGCTGTACTTTGTGTCTGTGGAGCTCTAAATTATTCAGAGGTGGAAACACTTTTCTCCCAGAGACACTGTTGTCTCACTCAGCCTCATGAATAATTAACGAGGACAGTAAAAATCCACACTGAGCTTCTGTTTGATTTAGTCTGACCTGCAGATTTGATCCAGAAAAAACCCTCAAAACCCAAAAGTTCTACAGATTCTCCTTTTAAACTTTGATTTCTCCGTGTTTGACTCCAAGCGTAAACTTCTACCTCACACTCAGATGTTTTCTGCAGCCTCAGAGGTTCTGCTGGGCTTGAGCTACAGACCCCTGCAGGTCAAAGGTCACGACCTCCAGACATGAAAGTGGAACTTTTGTGTTTCACGTGAGGCGTCCCAACTCAGGTTGTTGCTACACTTTCTAATTCTAATGGAGAGACGCTCTAACCAGACTCTAACTACACTTAGATAAACCACATCAAAGAAGATCAAAGACGATCAAAGACGATCATCAGCTCATCCGATCTGACTGAAACGCGACTGTAACGTCAACGTTAGAAGAACGTTCACGTTTAGTTGATGAAAGGTCTGCGGTCGACAACTCGGTCACACGGTTCATCCCTCCCCATCATGACAGCTGGTAAACAGTCGGGGTCAAACTGGGAATGATGGGAGCGCAGGGACCTGGCAGTCAGAGCCCAGGGAAAAAAACCCAGAGGACATCTCCTGCAGGGAGCTCCTCAAACCTGAGAAAACAAGCCCCTACGGGCGGGGCCGGGGAGGGGTGGGAGAGAGAGTGTGTGTGTGTGTGTGTGAGAGTGTGTGTGTGTGTGGGGGGGGGTCAGGGATGCAGCAGATGATGCAATAATATTTGTCACCTGACAGCAGCTGTAACTCCTTTAAAAATAAACATTATTGTTCATTCTGACCAGTTTCTGAATTTAACACAGAAATACAAACTTGATCAACATGAGCGACCAGTAACCCTGACCAGTAACCCTGACCAGTAGCACTGACCAGTAACCCTGACCAGTACGACTGACTGACCAGTAACCCTGACCAGTAGCACTGACCAGTAACCCTGACCAGTAACCCTGACCAGTAGCACTGACCAGTAACCCTGACCAGTAACCCTGACCAGTATGACTGACTGACCAATAACCCTGACCAGTAGCACTGACCAGTATGGCTGACCAGTCAGGGACCAGTAGGTGGTGATTCTGACCCAAACCCCCCGATAGTTCTGGTCCACGTTTCCCTGCTGAGGCTGCTGCCCCCACGACCCGACCTCGGATAAGCGGAAGAAGATGGATGGATGGATGGATGGTTGGATGGATGGTTGGATGGATGGATGGATGGTTGGATGGATGGTTGGATGGATGGTTGGATGGATGGTTGGATGGATGGATGGATGGATGGTTGGTTGGATGGATGGATGGATGGATGGTTGGATGGATGGATGGATGGATGGTTGGATGGTTGGATGTTTACGTGTATGTGGTTCCACGTGAGACCAAACTGGACTGCTGCTCTTCCCGTCTGAGTCCCTGACCGGAGCTTATAATCTGAAATAATCCCTCTGGCCTCTTTTCTTCAGCGTCTTGTTAAAAATAAAAAAAGCTGCTCGTTCTCGTCTCCTTCCAGAAGGACTCCACCAACGTCGGCTCTGACACACAAACATGTTTATGAGGTAGACGCATCGTTGCATTCATCCTCTGCATGCTCGGCTGCTGCGTGTGTGAGCGCGCACGTGTGTGTGTGTGTGTGTGTGTGTGTGTGTGTGTGTGTGTGTGTGTGTGGGTGTTTTCATCCCCTCGGATGAGCTCACACGGCTGAGGATGCTGCTGGGAGCATGAGTTCTGAGCGAGAGGAGCATGACATGGTCTGTCAGAGAGCCGTGACCCTGGTCGTTGACCTCTGCCTCCACAACAGCACGCTGCTGGACCAGGACACGTGTCAGGACTACCTCCTGCTGCTGGCCTCCGCAGACCACCAGACAGGTACCCCCTCCTGACACACTCCTCCGGCTGCCCGCTCAGCGCTTCTGCACGCTGAAGCTGGCGTGAGTGCGCACGTGTGTGTGTGTGTTGATGCTGGGGTGTGTGTGTGTGTGTGTGTGTGTGTGTGTGTGTGTGATGCTGGGGTGTGTGTGTGTGTGTGTGTGTGTGTGTGTGTGTGTGTGTGATGCTGGGGTTGCTCACCACCTGCAGACTGGTGCAGCTTCTGTTCATCCCTTAATTCTTCTTTGACGTGTTCCTGAGGCGCATGTGTGAATATGCAGATGTCGCCGTGACGACTTGTAGCTGTTCGCTTGTCCTCGTTATTCATCAGAATTCCTTCAACATCGATTTCTGTGCGCGGTTTGGTGCGTTTTTGTGCGTCTCCCGATGGAAGGAGAGCGTTCAGGGATGATTAATGCCAGCCGAAGCCGTCCCGGCCACTCAGCCTGGCGCAGAATAGAGGAACCTTTTTGTTTTTTCAGGAACTTTTATGCCTGAGTGAACCACAAACGCTGCAGCTCCGAGCCTCGAACCATTTTCTACGTGCACATTTGGACTCATCAGCCGCTCTTATCTGGAGGAGCACGGGTCCTCTGTCATGGAATACACGCTTAAGATTCAGGAATGTTTTTGCCCACGTAAGCTGGATGAAGCATGTGTGAATGGACTTTAGCTGAAAAGGACCAGAGAATTGTGAATATGGAGTGAAAGCACCCCCCCCCCCGCGTGCATGTGTGAATATGAGTTCGCTGTCTTCCTGGGCTGCGGTGGCTCCACCAGCGTGTTCTGGAGGAAAATGTGGAAGTACGGTCTGCGGCTGTTTTCATGGAAGGCTTCGTGTGCTGAAAGTTCATGTCACACCAAACCTGAACAAATCCGCTGTCACGTCACATCAGCCTCAGCAGAAGAATCGAACGCGCATCACGGCGCCGCTGGCAGCCGCGACTGAGCTGTGGGGACATTAAATGCCATTGCGTGTTGTGTTGCCGTTGACATAAACGACTTTTGCCATGTGGAAGCTCAAGACAAGCTGCTCCTCCTGATGGAGATGGAGGGGGTCCTATACCCTCTGAGCTGGACTGTGGGTCAGAAATAGAAACACATGCTCATAAAACAGGTTCTGGATTAAAATCTGACATTCAAGAGGAGGATGTGGTGAAGGTGTCTAACGTGCTCCGGGGGTTTAAGGGAGGGTTGGCAACGCATCAGTCACACGTGCGTTTTCATATCTACTTCCATGATGTCACTTCCTGAGGACAGAAACACAAAGAAATGGATGAAATGATGGAAAAGAAAAAATGTGGGTGGATGGGTGGATGGATGGATGGATGGATGGATGGATGGATGGATGGATGAGAGTAGGTTGGGTGGGTAAATCATGGGTGAGTGGGTGCAGAATGTGTGTTTGGTTGTGTGTGTGGGTGGATAGTGGGTGGGTGATGGGTCAGCAGACAGTTGTTGGATGGGGATGGTTGGGTGGGTAGATGACTGTTGGATGGATGGATGGATGGATGGATGGATGCCCTCCACCTGCTCTCAGACAGTTTTCAGACCAGTTCAGTTCCGGTTCAGTTTCGGTCCTCTGATCTTCCGCTTGACGCCGTCAACAACTAATCGGATAAACTCGTCATCCTCGTGGACGCGCAGCAGTCAGGCGGTCCATCAGCGACCTCAGATCGATCATGGTGGTCGGGGGGGGTCTGGAGGGGGGTCTGAGGGGGGTCTGAGGGGGTGATGCTAAAGTCAACACTCTGTGGGCAGATTACAGTCATGATAGTAGTACTTGTACTTTACCACCACACACTGGACTGGCAGGAGCGCTGAGAGCCGTCGGGTGTCTGTGTTACAGGCTTCGTGGGTTCTGGAGCCTCCAGCTGGCATCGCTCCTGAATGTTCCCTCTTGCGCCGTCCCACCTTCATTACGCTGCAGCTTCAGGTGTGTGGGGGCCGCCAATG
>CAJVRN010000064.1:13772500-13785000 GCA_911728415.1 Lagocephalus sceleratus | reverse complement strand
GCCCTCAGACGTCGGGTCACAGCAGGGGTCCGCGGCGGCGCTAAGTCTCCCTGAGCGACAGTCCAGTTCAGGCGAAAGCTCCTGGGCGGAGATGTGTGAAATTTCAGCGACACGCCGAGACCGGGCCGGCGGACGGCAGAGAAATCCTCCTCAGGCGTAAATCCGCCGGAGCCCAAATCCCGTCCGCCGCTTAGCGAACAATCCGTCTGTGGCAGCGCTGATGCGAAAGGTCGGAAGTAGAGCCGGAGGTTCGGTCTTCGGGGTCGCTGAGGTCATCTCTGCGCTGGAGAGGTCCTGGAGAGGTCCTTGAGAGGTCCTGGAGAGGTCCTTGAGAGGTCCTTGAGAGGTCCTCCGATCCTCCCGATAAGTCGACAACTCGATGGCGGCGCGAGGCGCCGAACGCCAAAGTCGTGATGGAAGACCGAGAGGAGCAAGTGGACGTCGAGGGCGGCGGCTCGTTTCCCGTAAACGGAACCTTCGGGGGGTTCCAGCGGGGGAGAAGCGCCCAAACCTCGGCCTCCTTCCCCCGGCTTCCCCAGAACCTTCTCAGAGTTCGCCCGTCAGAGTTCGCCCGTCAGAGTTCTCGCGGCGTCACCAGTTTCTCGTCCCGTCGGGAGCGAGGACGGCGGAACGTAAATTAGTTTGACTCCTTTTATCAGCTGCCCAGCGACCTTTGACCCCCCCGTTCTTCCCCGTTTTGTGCGACTATAATTACTTCCCGTTCCTCCGACGTCGCTCACGTTAGACCTCGTGCGTGCGGCGAATGTTTATGGAGCTCTCGTGGTTTTCTTTAATAAAGGCGGTCCTTCGGGGAGGCGGCGGCTCCGGCGATGATCCGCGCCGTCGCTGCTTTGAACTCCTGCTCCGTTTGTCCCGCACTAACAGCTCCCCCCCCTCGCCGCCATCTGCTCCTCCATATTGTGACCCTCTGGCCCCGCCCCCCCCCAGACGCCAGGTTCGGCCTCCTGCTCGGCGTGTTGGCGGTCTGCGGCCTGGCCCTGCTCGGCCTCCTCGCCTTCGTCTCCTGGAAGTTGCGCCTCGCGTCCCGGCAGCCCGCCAAGGCCCGACGCGCCGGCTCCCCCTCGGCCCCCGAGCGCCGCCCGCTGCAGCCCCCGCCCGCCCCGACGACGCCGCCGCCGCCCGGTCTGCCGGTCGCCATGGCGACGGAGAAGGTGAAGGACCCCGTGGGCTCGATGGGCTTCCTGGAGGCGGCGGTGAAGATAAGCCACACGTCTCCCGACATCCCCACCGACGTGCAGCTGTCCATGAGGGAGCATTTCCTGCGCCGCACGCAGCGCATGCAGAGGCAGACCACCGAGCCGGCGTCCTCCACCCGGTCAGTCTCGCGTGCACGAGGGGCGGGGACACGAGGGGGCGGGGACACACGAGAGGGCGGGGACACACGAGGGGCGGGGACACACGAGGGGGCGGGGACACAAGGGGACACACACAAGAGGGGCGGGGACACACGAGGAGGCGGGGACACAAGGGGGGACACAAATGAGGGGGCGGGGACACGAGGGGACACACATGAGGGGGCGGGGACACGAGGGGACACACAAGAGGGGGTGGGGACACGAGGGGACACACACGAGGGGGCGGGGACACGAGGGGACACACAAGAGGGGGTGGGGACACGAGGGGACACACACGAGGGGGCGGGGACACGAGGGGACACACACGAGGGGGCGGGGACATACACGAGGGGGCGGGGACACGAGGGGGCGGGGACATGAGGGGACACACGAGGGGGCGGGGACACATGAGGGGGCGGGGACACGAGGGGACACACAAGAGGGGGTGGGGACACGAGGGGACACACACGAGGGGGCGGGGACACGAGGGGGCGGGGACACGAGGGGGCGGGGACATGAGGGGACACACATGAGGGGACACACGAGGGGGCAGGGACACGAGGGGGCGGGGACACGAGGGGGCGGGGACACGAGGGGGCGGGGACACGAGGGGACACACACGAGGGGACACACGAGGGGGCGGGGACACGAGGGGGCGGGGACACGAGGGGACACACACGAGGGGGCGGGGACACGAGGGGGCGGAGGGGAAGTGTGTTATCTAAAGTCGATTAGAGGGAATCACGTCTGCGTCTGAGGCTGCAGGACGGGACAATTACGTGGGACGTCCTCCTGATGAGGATTGATGCAGGGCTGCGCCGGTCTAAACCCGACCACCGGCCACGCCGGGGTCCCCTGCGCTCCTTTGATGCGATCCTTTGATGTCTTGGCTGGTTGCAGCTGCACGTCCCCTCAGACCAGATTAAAACACGTTGGGAGCGTCAACACACTTCAGCCAATCAGACTGCAGCTGGGCAGGTAGGAGGCGGGGCTTCTGCTGCCTTAACCGCTTCCTGTCCGTCCCTCTCGCTTCAGGCACAACTCGTTCAAGCGGCACCTGCCGCGGCAGATGCAGGTGGGCAGCCTGGACCTGGGCAACGACTACGTCCTGGAGAAGGACGAGAAGTCCACCAGCATCGGCCGCATCCAGCCGGAGCTCTACCAGCAGCAGGACCAGGAGTCGGAGGACTCGTCCAAGAACAGCAGCAGCAAGAACTGCGGCTCCATCAACTTCTCCCTCAAGTACGACTACGAGAACGAGGCGCTCCTCGTCAACGTCCTCAAGGCGGTCGACCTGCCCGCCAAGGACCTGTGCGGCACCTCCGACCCCTACGTGAAGGTCTACCTGCTGCCCGACCGCAAGAAGTTCCAGACGCGCGTCCACCGCAAGACGCTCAACCCCACCTTCAGCGAGACCTTCCAGTTCCCGGTGCCTTACGACGAGCTCGCCGTCAGGAAGCTGCACATGAGCGTCTTCGACTTCGACCGCTTCTCTCGCCACGACATGATCGGGGAGGTGGAGCTGGACAACCTGTTCGAGGTCTCGGACCTGTCCCGGGAGACCAACATCTGGAGGGACATCCAGTACGCCACCAGCGTAAGAGCCGCTCCTGCGTGGGGGCGGGGGGGGGGGGGGGCAGATGTTGCAGCCGCAGCGCTGCGGGCGCCGCTCCGAGGCTTAACTCGATAAGTTCGCCCACTGGCAGCCGGAATAAGGACGGAAAATTAGAGTTTGAGTTTAATCTCATTTGCTTTGCTGCTGTCGTCATGTGTCACTGGGATTAGTGGAGAGTTGAACCCCCCCCCCATGCTCACCGCTCTCGGAGGATGCGGTCGGGAATAAAGGATCCGCTGGCTGCAGGTTTAACGACCTCGCTTATACGACAGGATCATCTGTCCTGCAAACTCCAGCTCGTAATCGCGGTTTGACGGCGTTGGCGTTGGGGGTGGGGGGGGTCGGGGGGGGGTCATCACTTCATCACCTCCGCAGCCTTTCATCCCGCCGTTGCGCCCTCCAGCCGCTCCGCTTCTGCGGCGCTGGTTCAATAACGTTATTGCTGAGGAGGCAGGAAAAGGAGGCGGCTCCACGCGGGCGGACCCTTTATTGAGCCACAAAAACGATTTCACCGCCCGATCTTCCCTGAAACTCGAGGCAGGCGACACAAACGTGGAGACGGCGTTTCGGGCGAACCCAGACGCGCAGCGTTAAACCCTGAGTGAGATTAGTGGAGCTAAAAGTGGAGTTTAATGAGACCAACAGTCGCCCTCATCAATACCCCCGATTGATTTAAAGATTAAGATTAATCGCCTGAAACAGAAACTTCCCGACTCCACCGGCGGCTCCTGCTGAACGCCGAGGCTCTCGTGTCCGCGGAGCGTTTCGATCATTTATCACAGCTAATGCAGCTAACTGCTGCTCAAGTGGTTAAAATGAAGAACCTGGTTTATAAAACAGGTTTATAAAACAGGTTTATAAAACAGGTTTATAACAGTTTATAACAACAGTTTATAACTGTTTATAGTAGTTTATTACTGTTTATTACAGTTACAGCGTGTTTGAGCAATCATTTACTTGAAAAACTGTTGGGACAATCAGCACCAAGACTTTATTTATGTGTGTGTGTGCGTGTGTGTGTGTGTGTGTGTGTGTGTGTGTGTTCCCACAGGAGAGTGTTGACCTCGGTGAGATTATGTTCTCTCTTTGTTACCTGCCCACCGCCGGGCGACTCACACTTACTGTCATCAAGTGTAGGAACCTGAAGGCCATGGACATCACCGGGTACTCAGGTGAGAGTGTGTGAGTGTGTGTGTGTGTGAGTGTGAGTGTGTGTGATGGACTGTGTGTGTGTGTGAGTGTGTTTTTGACTGTAATATACCTTCCCTGCTTAAAACTTGTGTTTTATTGTTTCATCATACCTTTCATCGTGAGATTGTTTAGTCTGGCTGTAATCTGATTACATGAGTCTGATTGTGTCTAATTGATCACCTCTTTTGACACAGATTACACTTTGTAACTGGAGTCAGACTTTATAATCTGTAATCAGATTACAGCATCAAATGTGCTGAAAGTTACATTTTCATATTGCAAATGTGTAATCTGATTAAGGCTGGGCACAGTAATCCGATTACATGTAACTGGGTTACAATCAGATGATGTTGGTGTGTTTTCAGATGAGTGACGTTATTAACACACCGTCAGCTAATAGCAGCTTTAAAAGTGTGTGTGTGTGCGTGTGTGTGCGTGCGTGTCTGTGTGTGTGCGTGTGTGTGTGTGCGTGTGTGTGTGTGTGCGTGTGTGTGTCTCAGACCCCTATGTCAAGGTTTCGCTCATATGCGACGGCAGACGTTTGAAGAAGAAGAAGACGAGCATCAAGAAGAACACCCTGAACCCGTCGTACAACGAGGCCATCATCTTCGACATCCCCCCCGACAGCATGGACCACGTCAGCCTGCACATCTCCGTCATGGACTACGACCTGTAAGAGTCCGCGCTAACCTCACCTTTAAATCACGCTGTGAAGGCGCCGGTGCGGCGGGAGCACGTCAGACACGAGTAATGGATGACGGAGCGGCGGAGGAGGGCGGGGTCGCTTGTGTTCACGGTTGCGCGTGCGTGTGCCGCCGCAGGGTCGGCCACAATGAGATCATCGGCGTGATGAGGGTGGGGTGCAGCGCCGAGGGCCTCGGCAGGGACCACTGGAACGAGATGCTGGCGTACCCTCGCAAGCCCGTCGCCCACTGGCACCCCCTGCTGGAGCCCAAGAAGTCCGAGAAGGAGGTACGTTTGGGGGCGTGGCCCGAAGGGGCGTGGCCTGGGGGGGCGCCGCTCAGCCGTGTCCCGGTGTGTGTCTCCCGCAGTGGAAGGCCCGGACCGCCAGCTTCGACAGCCAGGGCTCCTGCCCCTCGCCGCGGCCCCCCGCCAGCCCCTGAGCAGCACCAGCTGAGGCCCGGCAACCCAGCGGGGGGGGCCCCCGCACCCCCGGCCGTCCACTTCCTGTCTGTCTGATCGAGGAGAAACCCTGTCCCCCCACACCCCCCCTCCCCGCCCCCCCCCGTCTCTCGCTGTCCTCCCCCCTCCACGAGTCCGCTGGCTTTGCGAGGTGTCGACTTTTCAGGTCCGTGAGCGACTGGTGATGCCTGGAGGTGCGAGGATGAGGAGGACAGACGGACGCTCTCCGAAGGACTTCCGAGGAGGATCCGAGGAAGCGTGCCGGGAGGCGGGTCAGCACAAACCCAGAGTGAACTGTAGCAGACGTTTGTTCCCAGGACCAGTTGCACCAGTAACACCACTGACTCTCGGGACTCTGGTCCTTTTCTTTTCTTCAGCATGATCGTTCTAGTTTTAACGGAACCCCGGAGCAAGTCTCACGAACGCGAGCGGATTAACGAAAAAAAAATGACCTCCTCGGAGGCGGGGAGGGGGGCGGCGCCACAGATCAAAACACAATAAAGAGCAGATCAAAGCAAACAAAGAGCAGATCAAAGCAAACAAAGAGCAGATCAAAGTGAAAAAAGGGCAGAACGTGAGGATCAACGCTAGCCCACCAAGGCGAAGCACATGCGCACGTACGTCATGCAAAAAAAAACAAAACCTGAGCGTTGTATTTACAACCTATGCAGAAGAAAAGCAACCAAACGACGGCGGCGAGCCTGCGCGAACGTCCGCCGCTCGAAAGCTCTTCGCTGAACACCCCCGTTAGCCGCTCGCCAACACCCTCGCCCGAAGTCTCCGACGTTAACCCCGTTTTCTTCCCGCTGCTCCGCTCGTCTTCGTTTCTGTTTTTCCCCGGGCGGATTTGTCCGCTGTGAAAACGTGTTTTTTTTCCCTGAAAAGCAAAGATGAAACTATTTACGTGTAATTTTGTGTAGCCTCGTTGGTCGAGAACGATAGGAGAGTCGAACATGTTTGTCGTCTTCGGTTTACGTTTACGCTGTTTTCTGTTTGTTTTTAGCTGAAAACGCTGAAGGCGGCGGCCAGCTTGATGTTCAGCCTTTAAGAAGCACACGATAAAAAAGCGCGAGCGATCCCGACAGCGTCACGCCGCTCGCGCGCCCCCTGGTGGCAGCCGCGGGAAACTCCTCGGTTACGTATCTAAGCCAACATCCGTGTCCTCCGACTCAACCAGACTCAGGCAGGAGACCTTCAGGCGAAGCACAACACGAGTTCGCTCGTCGCATCGTTTCTTTCCAGCGGGAGAATTTATTTTTTGTTCATTTCACGACGCCCCCAAAACTCAGCGGCGGCCGATTCCGTTTGGTGGGCGTGTCCTCGCCTCGCCAGGGTCGCCGGCGAAATGGGGGCGTGGCCACGGTCAGATCTTCCTCTTTGGTGTTGTCACGAGTCGATCGCCTCAGTTGTTTAAACCAATGTTGTGAGCGTTTCTCGATATGATCTCGTAAACCTTCTGGCTGTTACCATAGCAACAACGTAAAGGTTTTCTATTGGAAGTTTTGTATTTGCACTACTAGAGTGGTCTGGCAGGTGTTCCAGTGGTAGACGAGCTTTTAGGTGGAGGATAGCGTGTGTAACGACAACCATCGTTCTTCATTTCGTATTTATCTTCTCGGACGTGACGTGTTCTCAGTTCTGTAACTTTCCTTTCTTTGATTAAAATAATTACACAAACACGCGTTGTGGTTGTTTCTATGACTCCAGCCGGTGCGAGTGGGCGTGGCCTAAACAATGAGGTCAATTGGACCTGAGCCCAAAATTGTTTGTGGCGCCACCTGGTGACGGTCGGTGGGTGTTACCGTTAGGCCACGCCCACTTTCACAGATTAGGTCGTGAGAAAACGAATCGCCCCATCAGCGTTCGCACTTTTTTATTTGGAATCTCGGCAATATTGTGATTCTCGCCCGCCACCCCGGCCCGTCGGGGCCCGTCGGGGCCCGTCGGGAGGTCGGGGCCCGTCGGGGGGTCGGGGCCCGTCGCCGCGGCGACCACAGGGCCCGTCCCGTCAGACCAGGAGCTTCCTCTTGAGGCTGAGCCTGTAGATGATCTGGGCGCCGTCGTCCCAGCCGTACAGCTGCGCCTCCTCGGGGTTGTACCTGAGGCTGGCGTGGGCGCCGTACCTCCGGGGGAAGTACAGCAGCGGCGCCTCTTCGCTCACCACCGCCGCGTTCACGTCGAACACGCACTGGACGCGGGACCGGCTCGCCGGCCGGGTGTTGTAGACCACGTAGACGGTCCCGCAGACCACGAACGCCGCCTCGGCGTTCTCCCGCGGGCAGCCCGTGTCCCAGATCTGCTCGATGTCCAGCGTCCCGCGGTCCAGCTTGGCGAGGGTGATGCCCGGCTCGCCGCCGGCGGCGTACAGCACCCACAGGCCCTCGTCGTCCGCCGCGAGGTCGGCGAGGGTGGCCGGGTTCAGCTGGTAAACGGGCTCATCGCCCTCCATCGGGAACAAGGCGGCGTCCGCCACCGCCCCGGCCGCCAGGTCGTACTTGACCAGCTGGACGCCCGCCTCGCCGTCCCGGTGGACGTAGTACAGGTAGCCGTTGTAGGCGGCGCCGCCGGCGCCCGTCCAATTGGTGGGGAGTCGGATCGGGCGTCCGGCGCCGACCCCGGCGGAGCGGGAAAACTCCCCCACCGAGTCGAACTGGTAGACGGCGTCCCCCGACGTCCCGTTGAAGACGTAGACCCGGGAGGAGGCGGGGTCTCTGGTCCACAGGCCCTTGGCCCCGCCCACTCGCTTCAGGATCTTCACCGACCTGATGGCGGAGATGATCTCCACGCAGTCTGGGGGGGGCGAGGGAAAACAGCCAGATTAACTCCTGGAATTCCAGCCCCGCCGGGGCAGGGAGCCGGAAGGCCGCCTTCGGAATCTGTCAGGAGAGGATCGGTTAGAGACGTCCCGGGTTAATCCCAGGGATTAGCGTTGTTGTTCACACGTCAGCTTTCCTGCACGTTTTCCAGGAGACGGCGAGTCTGCTGGAAAACCGCGCGGGAACCTGGGAACAAACACGGCGTTGTTAATTCGGCGGGGGGGCGGAGCCAAGGCCTGGGCACGGCGACCCCGAGAGCCTCCATCCGCCCCGAGAAATAGAGCCGGAGTCTGAAAGGAGGCTTTAGAGGAAGAGAGGAAATGAGTTAACCTGGGAGTCTCACACACACACACACACACACACACACACACACACACACAGAAGCACAGACACACCCAAACACAGAAACCCACAGAGACACACACACACACACACACACACTTTCATTTTTCCGTTTGATGCAGAATCCAGGTGTGTATTTCCTTTGTGTGATTTGTGAGTTGCTGGTTGTGTGTACTGGTCATCATATTGGTTGTACTGGTAGTGCTGGTTATAGTACTGGTTGTAGTACTGGTAGTGCTGGTTGTACTGGTTGTCATACTGGTTGTAGTACTGGTTATACTGGTTGTACTGATTGTAGTACTGGTAGTACTGGTGATAGTACTGGTAGTCATACTGGTAGTCCTGGTTGTAGTACTGGTGATAGTACTGGTAGTCATACTGGTAGTCCTGGTTGTAGTACTGGTAGTCCTGGTTGTACTGGTTGTCATACTAGTTGTAGTACTGGTTGTACTGGTGATAGTACTGGTAGTCATACTGGTAGTCCTGGTGGTAGTACTGGTAGTACTGGTAGTCATACTGGTAGTACTCCTGCTCACCTGAGACGGGGGACTGCAGGTCCCCCCAGTCTCCCCCCTCGTCCTCCCCCCCTCCCCACGCCTCCTGCTCCAGGACCTTGTCGGCGGCGCCGCAGGCCCGTGGCTCCGCCCTCCTCTCCACCACCTCGGCGTCCCGCTCCAGCCGCTCCAGCCGGACCGTCGCCCGCTCCAGGTCCCGGAACAGCTCCAGGTGCCGCGTCTTCACGCGGTCCACAGCCTCCGAGGAGCGACGCCTCAAGTTCTGGAGCTCAGAGTGGAACCAGTTAGACTGGTGCTGGTGGAGCTGCATCCTGTCCTACAGCAGAGAGGACTGGTTAGACTGGGAGGACTGGGAGGACTGGTTATACTGGGACAGAGGGGGTAGAGGACTGGTTAGACTGGGACAGAGGGTAGAGGACTGGTTATACTGGGACAGAGGGGGTAGAGGACTGGTTATACTGGGACAGAGGGGGTAGAGGACTGGTTAGACTGGGACAGAGAGGGTAGAGGACTGGTTATACTGGGACAGCGGGGGTAGAGGACTGGTTAGACTGGGACAGAGGGAGTAGAGGACTGGTTATACTGGGACAGAGGGGGTAGAGGACTGGTTATACTGGGACAGAGGGGGTAGAGGACTGGTTATACTGGGACAGAGAGGGTAGAGGACTGGTTATACTGGGACAGAGGGGGTAGAGGACTGGTTATACTGGGACAGAGAGGGTAGAGGAATGGTTATACTGGGACAGAGAGGGTAGAGGACTGGTTATACTGGAACAGAGAGGGTAGAGGACTGGTTATACTGGGACAGAGGGGGTAGAGGACTGGTTATACTGGGACAGAGGGGTAGAGGACTGGTTATACTGGGACAGAGGGAGTAGAGGACTGGTTATACTGGGACAGAGGGTAGAGGACTGGTTATACTGGGACAGAGGGGGTAGAGGACTGGTTATACTGGGACAGAGGGTAGAGGACTGGTTATACTGGGACAGAGGGTAGAGGACTGGTTATACTGGGACAGAGGGTAGAGGACTGGTTATACTGGGACAGAGGGTAGAGGACTGGTTATACTGGGACAGAGGGTAGAGGACTGGTTTCTTTCTCTGTTCCTGTAATAAATCTCAAAGTGTAACATTCCCCATCATGTTCTCCAGACTGGTACCAGTATAGACTCTGTCACCTGAATTATTTATCCCGTAAATGGGAACATCCTCGTCCGTCCGCGGTCAGAAACGAAGTGGAGTCGGAACGCCGCAGCGTCGCTACGGAAGCGAGGTCGTGAATAATGAAGAACGGGAGGAGGAAACTGCCCGAGGACGTTCGATACGATCCGTCAGTCAAATGTTTGTCTCTGTTCGTGCTCTAATTAAAACGTGGTTTTGTGGTTGTTTACTATATTTATCCGCCTCCTCTTCATCACAAGGATAAATATCCCGGATCAGCTGGGATTTACCCAGAAGCCCCCAGAGTTGATGGGCCGCACACACATCACTGTAATTGGGCTGCTTAAGTTGAATAGTGCAGAAAACAAGGAGTGTGTGTGTATGTGTGTGTGTGTGTGTGTGTGTGTGTGTGTGTGTGTGTGAGAGTGTGTGTGTATGTGTGTGTGTGTATGTGTGTGTGTGTGTGTGTGTGTGTGTGTGTGTGTGTGTGTGTGTGTGTGTGTGTGTGTGTGTGTGTGTGTGTGTGTGTATGTGTGTGTGTGTGTGTATGTGTGTGTGTGTGTGTGTGTGTGTATGTGTGTGTGTGTGTGTGTGTGATGTGTGTGTATGTGTGTGTGTGTATGTGTGTGTGTGTGTGTGTGTGTGTGTATGTGTGTGTATGTGTGTGTGAGTGTGTGTGTGTGTGTATGTGTGTGTGTGTGAGAGAGAGTGTGTGTGTGAGTGTGTGTGTGTGTGTGTTCTTGCTCCAAACTCCTCGTTCTACTATCAAAGTGAGGACATTCTGGATGGTCCTCACAACTTCAAAGGACTCTTTGGCTGTTAGAATTGTGTGTAGATTAGGGCCAGAGGTCAGAGGTGTTTAAGGTTGAGGTCAGAATTTGGTTAGGAGAGGTTAGAGGTCACGCGGTCAGGTGGGAGGGGTCAGAAGTCAGGGGCTGAGTAATACATAATGGTTATGAAGGTCCTCACAAAGATAGAAGTTAAATTATTTGAGTGTGTGGGTATGTGTGTGTTTTTGTGGGGGTGTGTGTGTGTGTCTGTGTCTCTCCGTCTGTGTGTATCTGTGTGCCTGTGTGTGTATGTGTGTACCTCTGTGTGTGTTTATGTGTGTCTGTGTGTGTGTCTGTGTGTGTATGTGTGTACCTCTGAGTGTGTCTGTGTGTGTCTCTCTGTGTGTATCTGTGTGTGTATGTGTGTACCTCTGAGTGTGTCTGTGTGTCTCTCTGTGTGTATCTGTGTGTATCTGTGTGTGTATGTGTGTACCTCTGTGTGTGTCTCTGTGTGTATCTGTGTGTGTATGTGTGTACCTCTGTGTGTGTCTCTGTGTGTATCTGTGTGTGTATGTGTGTACCTCTGTGTGTGTATCTGTGTGTGTCTCTCTGTGTGTGGTCCTGCTCACCTCCATTGCCACCAGTCTGTTCTCCAGGTACTCCATCAGGCCCTGGTAGTAGTACTGGGCTGCACTCAAGGTCCAGGCTGTGGAGACCAGCAGCACCAGCAGCGCCCTCATGGTCCAGTCTGACCCCAGCAGGCCCGCTCGCTTCTGGAAGCTTCTGGAGGGTTCTGAAGGGTTCTGGGGTTCTGAAGGGTTCTGGAGGCGTCTGGGGTTTTTGGAGAGGTTCTGGAGGGTTCTGGAGAGGTTCTGGAGGGTTCTGGAGAGGTTCTGGAGGGTTTTGGAGAGGTTCTGGAGGTGTCTGGAGGGTTCTGGGTTCTGGAGGGTTCTGCAGGGTTCTGGAGGGTTCTGGAGGCCAGAGCTCTCTGAGGCCCCTCCTGCTCTCAGACTGTGCTGGAATGTTTGGACAAACTCAGAGGGCGGAGCTGCCCCCCCCCAGTCCTCCCAGTCCTCCCACAGTCGAAGTGTTCCACTCCCACACGGTGGAAACAGCCCCGTTAGCAGCGCTGGTGCTGGTCCGCAGGTCTGAGCTCAGAAGAACAGAAGAACGAAGCGATCAATGCTGGGAGGGTGTGTGACGGCAGAGGGGCGAGGGGGGTCCAGGAGCAGCTCAGCATCACCCTCAACGCACAACACGGCTATTTTTACGCCTGCAGACCAGGCCCAGAGCGTTGTCATGGTAACCCAGTGTCATTCGGGGGAACACTGGAGTTTGATCTAATCTGGAACACATTTCCTGTCTGGCAGCAGAGGACATCAACAGGCCGAGAGTGTGTGTGTGCGTGTGTGTGTGTGTGTGCCTGTGAGTGTGTGTGTGTGTGTGTGTGCGTGTGTGTGTGTGTGTGTATTTGTGTGTGCCTGTGAGTGTGTGTGTGTGTGCGAGAGTGTGTGTGTGTGCCTGTGAGTGTGTGTGTGTGTGCCTGTGTGTGTGTGTGCGTGTGTGTGTGCCTCAGAGACCTTTCTCAGCCTT
>CAJVRN010000064.1:13745000-13765000 GCA_911728415.1 Lagocephalus sceleratus | reverse complement strand
ATGGTTTAATTTGACACGGAAGCGTTTACAGACGTTCAGGACGAGGGCGCTCTGCTGCTTCAGCCAGGAACACCGGCGCAGCAGGAAGTCGGCCATAACTTAAAGGAAATGTTCGGCTGCAGTCCGTCAGACGCTGAGAATCCCGGACGTTCCCGTCCTCGTCCCCGTCTCTCGTGGTTGTCCGTCCAGTGTCCTCACAAGTCACATAAATGTCAGATAACTGTGTACACAGACCAGCGGCTACAGGAACGTCAGCCCCCCGGGTATTTGGTTCAAGGGTCAACGTCCCTCAAGCAGGAATTTACAGGTTGATCCTTCCCAGGAAGTTTCCCGGGACGCTCCGGATCTACACCCCCAGCAGCATCCCCATGAAGTCCGACCCGTTCTGGATGGTGATGGGGGCGCCCGCCGCGTTGTCCACGAATATGGAGGTGTACTGCCCGGCCTGGGGGGGAACAGAGGGCGGTGAGGCGGAGGGATCCCGGACCGCCGCCGCCGCCGCCTCCGGGGCGGAGACTCACCTGCAGCTCCAGCAGCCCCTGGACCGCCACCGTGAAGATCCGGCTGTTGGTCTCCAGGCCCACGATCATCTCCAGGGAGCTGCAACGGGATTCCGCATCAGCACAGAGGCAGGCCCCGCCCACCCAGGTCACGTGACCCTCAGGCCCCGCCCACCCTGAGCTCTGGATCTGTTTAATATCTTGAGATCTCGCTATCTTATCTCAAAAGCCTCCCGTTCCCACAGGAAGGCGGTTTTCCTGACGGCGTTCCCACCGGGGGTCACGCAGCCAGAGCGGCGGTGGCGTGACTCGTTTTCACGGCGTCCATCACGGAGGGCCTCGCTGCACATTCCCTGGATTTTCACGTGTGGGAGGCGAGAGCAGCTGGAGCTCTGGCTCCGACTCCTCTGGTGGGGGGGGCGTTGGGGGGGCGTGGGGGGGGGCATCATCACGATGTTATTTATGCGTTCCTTCTTTGCGCCGAGGCTCGATTTATTTCACCCTCGGCGTAAACAGGCGTGTTGAAACATCGGGAATCTGCAGCGTTCCGGCCAAAGTCAACCCCCGTGTCAGCGCTCCACGAGGGGGGGGGGGGCGCCTGGGGGGTCAGAGGTCGGCCTGTGGAGACGAGGGGACGGACGGCGTTCCCTCTGTGCTTCCTCGCAGAGCGCCTTGGAGGGAACGCCGTCAACGCCGGCGTGGCGGCCGACGTTTACGGAGGAAAGGTCGGGGGGGGGGGCACTTGGGGGCGTGTTTAAGGGGGGGGGGCGGAGCTTCGGCTCAGCTCGGACCCCAAACCCGAGGTTACCGTGGTGACGGCGTGCGGCGGGGGTACCCACGTGTAGCGGTGGCAGAGGGACTCGATGCAGATGAGCACGCGCACGTTGTCCCGCGCCCTCAGCTGGCTCTTGCTCCGCCTCACCTCGTTGTGATCTGGAAACAGGGCGTCGGCGTCAGCGGCGGCGCCCCCGCGCCCGCGGCTCGGCGGTGTTTACCGATGTGCACGTTGGCGGAGAAGTGGTAGATCCCGGTGACGGGCGCCGTGAACCTGCCGGTGGCCTGGTCCATCCCCGACCCCCTCAGGAAGGCGCCCTTGGCCGGAGGCTGGGGAGGACAGACGCCGTTACACCCTGACCACGGCGCCCTGGCGTCACGGCCGGGGGCGAGCGTTCCGGGGTCCCGGCCCCCCCCCCCCGGCTGGAAACAGCGGCGGGTTCCTCGGCCCCGCCCCCCCTCACACAGACTCACTCTTGTGAGCTGAGAAAGCCACGAGAGCCTTTCTGGGTGCCAGTCGGCGGTGGCGAGGCGACCCCCCCCCCCCAAACCAAACACGAGGTGGGTAACCATGGCGACGGGGCAGACTCACGGTCTGGAAGTTCTGCAGCTCCACCAGCGTCTTCTTGTCCACCACGGCGGGCCCCTTCAGCTTACAGTGGAAGGCCTCCTGCAGGCGCCTGGGGGGGGGGCCCCCGCCCAGGGCCCCGTCCAGACCCCCGTCCAGGGCCACCAGGGCCGTGGGCAGCTGGCCGGGGCCGCCGTCCCGCTCCAGCGCCGCCGCCCGCCGCTCGGTCGCCTCTGGGGGGGGCGACAACCGTCCCACATTACCACGTCCGCTCAGACATTCCGGACGGCGTTCCTCTACCTTTGATCATCTCTTTGAACTCCTGGAGAAGAACCTCCTGAGTGACCTCGGCCCCCGGGGAGCCGGGGGGCCCCTGAGGGCCCGGGGGGCCCGGCGGGCCCGGGGGGCCCGGCTGGAGGAGGCAGGACAAAACGTCATTCCCCGTTCCACCCGGAGCGTTCCCGCAGCTCCGTTGGGAATTCGGTCGATTAAAGGCGAGCGTGTTCGTTACCAGGGGTCGTTTGCGCTTGCGACACTTCGCCGGGAAGTTTCCGACGGGTCTTTTAACGAAGTCCATCCAGGATCCGAGCGGATCCACCCGCTGGCTGTCGGACACCTGCCGCACACAAAGAAACAAAGTCAACAACAACAACAACAACAACAACAACAACAACAACAACAACAGCAGCAGCTTCATGGGAATGCCGGGTGGGTCTGATTTGGCGCCCCCTGGTGGCGCGAGCTGCAACGGCGGGCGCGTGTGGGGGTTCCTCGGGGGGTCGGGGGTCTGCGGTCGGACTCCCGGAAACAAAGAGCACGTCTGCATGTGGGAATGTTGCGCAACATCTGGGCATAAAGGCAGATTCATGGAGCGTTCAGAGGACGGCGTGGAGGCACAAGGCGGCGTTTCTTTCAGCGCCGCATCGGCGGAAAATGTTCCAGCCGCAGAAGAAGAAAACGCCTTTGTCTCCTCGAGGAGCGCCGGAGTCCAGGCCGCCGGGGATTCGCACGCAGACGAGCCGAAGCCCCGTTTTTATCAGCTGGAAATAAACAAGACGATAAAAGTATAAACAGCAGCGACGGCTGATTTAGGGTTGTTAGTCCGATTCCTCGTCATGACGAAGGCTAAAATATTACACAGATAACGGACACACACACACACACACACACACACTGGTACATCTGTCTTTGTGAGGACTTTCACAGGCAATCCTTCCCCTGACCTTTGACCTGAACCCTCAACCTTAAAATCCTAAAACGCACCTTTTAACCCATAATGTCCTCACTTTGATACATATTCCGGCCCTGATTATGAACAACACACACACATCCTTGTACTTCTATCTTTGTGGGGACTTTCACAGATATTTTATTCCCCAGCGACGAACATCCCAACCAAGCCCTGACCTTCACCCTGACCTTCACCCTGACCTTGACGATGACCTCGAATGCGTTATCGCTCGGTACCGACGTTCTGGCGATCGGTGCGACGGCTCCCGATGCTGCGCTCTGCCGCCCCCTGTGGGCCGCCGCCCGGAGGCGCGTCAGAGCGCATCAAAGCATCAAAGACCACAAACACGCGCTGGAGCCTCGACGGGGGTCTAAAATAAACCCGCCATCGGTGTCGACAACACGGCGAACAAGGTGCGGTGGGAGCGGAGGCAGGAATGTGGCCGGGATCCGCTTTGATCCGCGCTGACGGGAGCGCCTCCGTCTGTCAGCAGGTGTGAACACGCGCCTCTCGCCGCCGCGCCGTCGACGCCGCTCGCCCCGCCGACCCCCGGGGTCGACCCCCGGGGCCCCCCAGAGGCCCGCGGGCCCTCCCGGCGGCCCCCGGGGGTCCCCGCTCGTCTGGGGTTGGTCCCGGGTTGGAGACAATTAGTTTGAATTTATTTGAGGCAATAAAAGGAGAAATATTCCCCCGGGGCGGCGCGCCAGCGACCGCACCAACGCCACTGTTAAAACACGTCTGCGGGATTCTTCCCTGTGAACTTTCTGTTTTCTTTTCCCGTCTGCGTACGCGGCGGCGTGTCCCAGGGCGGGATGATGGACGGTTCCCGGTAATCCCTCGCCCCTCCCGCGGACGTCCCGAGGAACCTTCCTCCTCCGTGAGGACCTCTCGGGAGGTTCCTGGGGGGCCTTTGGCGTCCCTGCGCGTCGTGGAGGATCAAGACGTGTTTTTATTTTGCGCTCCGGGTTTGGGAGAGCGTTCCGACGGGATCCGCAGAACCGCAGAAGACGTCACGCGGCGTGATGATGTCAGTGGAAACGCAAACGTTGGGCAGAACCACAAACAACCCCGGTTAACCCTGAACCTCCTGGAGCGCTGGAGGAACCTCACACCTTCATGTCTACGTGTGTGTGTGTGTGTGTGTGTGTGTGTGTGTGTGTGTGTGTTTTGACTGCAGGCGTTGGCTCTTTAGCTCCTCCCACTTGTCTGATCCATCTGATGGTTCCTTCGTCCTCTCAGTATCTTCTCAGTTCTTCTTCGTCCGTGTTAAAGTTTTAATGGTTCAGGTGTTCGTAGATTCGATCAGAAAATAGAGAAAATACAATTAAAACGTTTTAAAGCGTTCCGTCCGATGTCGGCGAAAACCGGATGTTGTATCTCAGGATTCATCTCCAGGTCACATGACCCCGATGTCAGATCAGACCTGGAACTATCTAACGCGGTGGAAGCTTGTTCTCTCGTACGGACGACGATCCGCAAAGTCGTTAATCATCACGATGAGACAAAAACCTCCTGCTGCTCCTCGCCATGACTCATCACAGCAGGCCTGATGTTCGGCCCCGCCCCCTCGCTTAGACCGAAAGATTCCACATGAACCCCGAACCCCCAACGAAGGATGGACAGGCGCATTCCCTCCTGATTTGATCAGATTTCTCCTGATTTGATCAGATTTCTTCCTGATTTGATCAGATTTCTTCCTGATTTGATCAGATTTCTCCTGATTTGATCAGATTTCTTCCTGATTTGATCAGATTTCTTTCTGATTTGATCAGATTTTCTCCTGATTTGATCAGATTTCTTCCTGATTTGATCAGATTTCTCCTGATTTGATCAGATTTCTCCTGATTTGATCAGATTTTCTCCTGATTTGATCAGATTTTCTCCTGATTTGATCAGATTTCTTCCTGATTTGATCAGATTTTCTCCTGATTTGATCAGATTTCTCCTGATTTGATCAGATTTCTCCTGATTTCTGTGTCAAATGGAAAATCTGCTGTGGAATGCCGCTGGCTGCCAGCAGCCCGCAGGGTCAGGAGGGAACGAGGGAACGCCATCCTGAGAAGTTTCCGCTGGACGTGGAGGAAAACATGGAACTACAGATCTGCTCGAGGGTTTTCGGGAATCGCATTTGTTGCCACGACAACAATCACAATTACGAGAGGGTCACGTCGCGCTGAAAGCTGCAGGCTGTCTCCAGAGGTCTGACGGGAGCATCCGCGGTGGTGTCGTCACCCACGACGACCGGGAGGACGACATGAAAAGAATGTGGGGAGGGGTGAGGGGTGAGGGGGGGTGGGGGGGTGAGGGGGGTGAGGGGGTAATCCTGGCCGAGGTGTTCTCTTTCAGGAGGTTTCTATGGGGCTTTGTGAGGGCTTTACACCACACGCTGGCCCAGTTCGGGGGATGGCTCCGCCCCTATCAGATGTCCCAGACACGGCGGAGTCGGCTCAGACCTGCGGGCGACAGAATCAATGAGCTGGGACCGGCGGCGCCGCGGGCCCGGCCAGCGGAACGCCGCTCCCCTTCAGCCGAAGGATTCCAGTCCAGAATTCAGGCCCGGAACAGAAGCCTGACGCCCGCCTGAGTCGCCCGTAAACAAACAAACCCTTCGAGGGGGGCGGGGCCACGTTGGGCGAAGACGACCGCAAGCGTGGCCGAGTGAGGAGGGGACCGCCGCACGCTCCAGAGACCGCCAGCCCGACCTGAAGACCACCAAAGGTCAAAGCCGTCCCTCTTCGTCGGGGGCGCGATCTTTAAAACGTCTGAGAGTGAACTTGTTCTGCTTCGGCCCCGACCGCCCAACGACGACGCCGCGCTCGCTGGTTGCCATGGCAACGCCACGTGTTCGCCGCATCTGTTTACCCGCGCAGTTGGAGAGCCGCCGCGCCCCCCCCCGACTGTCCTGCGTTAGACGCCCACGTTCGCCACGCGTTCACCCGGGCCGAGGTCTGACCCCCCCGGGGGTCACCTGACCCGGGGTCACCTGACCCCAGCCTCTTCCCGTCCGCTCCCTCGTGAAGCGTCCTCCCTTCCGGGTCCTTCCGGTTCAGAACCGTCAGGACGCTGCGCGCCGGGCGGCGTCCGCCTCTACCTTGACGCTCCCGCCGACCTCCTCGCTGTTGGACACGGTGGCGTTGAGGGCCTCCGTCCGCTGCGGCGCCGCCTCCTTGGGCTTCTTCCTGTCCCTCCTGGCGTCGACCCCGTGGAGGAGGACGCACTGGGTCCAGAACACGGCCGCCATCACCACCAGAGGCCCGGCGCCGCACCGCATCTTCGCTCCCTGCGCCGAGCACGCCAGAGCCTCGTTGTGAGGACGCTCGCCAGGTTCAAAGTCCCCAGAGGAATGCGGGTCCGGGGGCTCCCCGAGGAGCGCCCAGCAGCACGCCGCCGCGGCAGAAGCTCCGGCTCCGGGCTGAGCGCCGCGAGGGTTACTCAAGTGTGAAATGCGTCGGGCGCAGCGGTCCCAGAGGACGGCGGATCGGCGCGGATCTGACAGAAAACAAACCCATTAGTGAGATTTTTCACGCTTTCTGCTTTGTTGGAGGGTGAGGAGAGGGGAGGAAGGTCAGGGGGCGCGAGGAGGAGGGGGGGGCCTGGGGGGGGGGGGGGTGGCGCGGTCCTGCGGGCCCCGGGTCCTCGGGAGGGTCCCCCCCGCGTGTGCGGCGGGCTCGGCTCAGGTGCTGCACGGCTCCGACGCGTCATCGACCTCCCGCCAGCTGCAGCAGGTCGTCCTCCCTCTGACTGAGCTCACGGGGGAGGAACGGGGGACTTTATCAGCTCCTCCTCCCCCTCCCTGCAACCTCCCTCCCTCTCTCTCTCTCTCTCCCTCTCTCCCTCCCTCTCTCTCCCTCTCAACCCTAGCCCCCCTCTCTCTCCCTAGACCTCTCCCTCTCTCCCCCTCTCTCTCTCCCTCCCTCTCTCTCTCTCTCCCTCCCTCCCTCTCTCTCTCTCTCTCTCTCTCTCTCTCTCTCCCTCCCTCTCTCCCCTCTCAACTCTAGCCCCCTCTCTCTCCCTAGACCTCTCCCTCTCTCCCCTCTCTCTCCCTCCCTCTCTCTCTCTCCCTCCCTCTCTCTCTTTCTCCCTCCCTCTCTCTCCCTCTCTCCCCCTCTCTCCTCCCTCTCTCTCCCCTCAACTCTAGACTCTCTCTCTCTCCCCTCTCTCGCCCCTCTCTCTCCCTAGACCTCTCCCTCTCTCCCCCTCTCTCTCCCCTCTCCCCCATAACTCTTGTTTATGAACCAGACCTCCATCATGACACAACCATCACAACCGATGAGTTTAATCTCTCTCTCCCCCTCTCTCTCCCTCCCTCCCCTATCTCTCTCCCTCCCTCTCTCTCTTTCTCCCTCCCACTCTCTCCCTCTCTCTCTCTCCCTCCCTCTCTCCCTCAACTCTAGACTCTCTCTCTCTCTCCCTCTCAACTCTAGCCCCCCTCTCTCTCCCTAGACCTCTCCCTCTCTCCCCCTCTCTCTCTCCCTCCCTCTCTCTCTCTCCCTCCCTCTCTCTCTTTCTCCCTCCCTCTCTCTCCCTCTCTCCCCCTCTCTCTCTCCCTCCCTCTCTCCCTCAACTCTAGACTCTCTCTCTCCCTCCTTCTCTCTCTCCCTCTCTCTCGCCCCCTCTCTCCCTAGACCTCTCCCTCTCTCCCCCTCTCTCTCCCTCTCTCTCTCCCTCCCTCTCTCCCTCAACTCTAGACTCTCTCTCTCCCCCCCCTCTCCCTAGACCTCTCCCTCTCTCCGCCTCTCTCCCTCCCTCTCTCCCTCAACTCTAGACTCTCTCTCTCTCCCCCCTCTCTCCCTAGACCTCTCCCTCTCTCCCCCTCTCTCTCCCCTCTCCCCCATAACTCTTGTTTATGAACCAGACCTCCATCATGACACAACCATCACAACCGATGAGTTTAATCTCTCTCTCCCCCCTCTCTCTCCCTCTGTCCCTCCCTCCCTCTTTCTCTATCCCCCTCTCCCCCTCTCCCTCCCCCATAACTCTTGTTTATGAACCAGACCTCCATCGTGCACACACACAACCATCAGTTTAAACTCTCTCTCTCTTATTTACGCTCATCTTTTGTTCTAAATCTCAAAGACACCCAAACAAAACTTCTCTCGTTACACTGAGGGAAGACTTTATTTTGAAATGCGCATCTTTGAGTCAATAAATGGTAACTTGTGTGAACAAAGTGTGCATTTCGGGCCAAATTATGAGGTCATTGTTCAGTTTAGCGCAACTTTATTAGGTTTGGTGCAGCGCCGCCCCGCGGCTGCAGAGGGAACTGCACCAGAGATCAATATCTGAGTAAATAAGTCATCAATAAACACATTTCTGCGTGTATCACAAAGATTTACTTTCAGGTACTTTTACCAACGTTAAAGGACATTTCAGGCTCTTCGTCCATGAGTTTAAACGCACAGTTATGTTATGAAATAGGTCATAAGACCTGTTTAAAATAACTCATCAGTATTTTATATCAATTTTAGAATCTATTAACGGCAGAATAACCTGATAATGCCGTAATAACCTGATAATATCTGATAAAACCTAAAAACGACCCACGATGATCTTTGATACAGTCTGGAGGTGCAGTTCTCGGCGCTGCCGCTGCTCCTCCGGGCCGCCAGGCGGCGCTGCCGCCCGCGTCGGCGTCGCCCTGACCGAAGAAGCTCGGCTCCCAGCGCAGGTTCGGAGGGTCGGTTCTGCTCCAGTCGCGCTTCTGCCGGGTTTAAATGACCCGAACCGCCGCCAGCGGGATCTGAGCCGACTCTGCGGGGCTCGGCGGGGTCGTCTCCGGCCGCGGGGCCGCGGTGAGCCACGTGTCCCGGAACCGGGAGAGCCGGAACTGCGTTAGCGTCTGTTAGCATCTTAGCTCAGCCCGGGGCTCGATTCTCTCCTCTTTTCAGCGGAAAACCTGAACAAACACCTCCAGGTCGGTCTTCCCCTGCAGGCTCGGCCCACCTTTATCCCCCAGGCTCGGCTATGTGTGGCTTATTTCGACGGCTCCAGCGCGTTTAAAGTCGGCCCGGTAGCTCCGTTTGCTGTGGGACTAAAACACGTTTTTAACCGACTCAAACGTTTAATTCACGTTAAATTCGAGATCGTCGTGACTAAACGACTAAACTTACTACGGGGCGAGCACAAAGGCAGCCTGTCATCTCTGATATTTCACGTAAACCCGATGAACCAGGCGTTCGTGAGAAAGCTGTAAAAGGGTGATAATCGGTGTTTCCGTGTGTCTGAACATCTGGAGCAGATGTTGCTGCGGGTCCTGGGGGGCGCGGGGACGTCGTTTTCCCGTTTTCCCTTGTTTTGGGAAAACTCGTGTTTTTAGTGGGTGTGTCGCAACCCCAGGGGGGTGTGTCGCAACACCGGGGGGGTGTGACGCAACACCAGGGGGTGTGACGCAACACCAGGGGGGTGTGACGCAACACCAGGGGGTGTGACGTCACTGTGTCCCGTCCAGGCCATGGCGGCGAGGAGCCGGTGGGGCGTGGCCTTCCTGGCCGCCAACGTCATCGCCTGCCTCCTGAGCGCGGGCGTGGGGGCGCGGCCGGCCAACGTGTCGGCGCTGAAGGAGAAGCCCCCCGCCAGCAGGGACGAGAACGAGATCCTCCCCCAGGACCACCTGAACGCCGTGAAGATGGAGCTGGACGGGCACCTGAACAAGGACTTCCACCAGGAGGTCTTCCTGGGGAGGGACATGGAGGAGTTCGACGAGGACTCGGAGCCCCGGAGGAACAGGAAGAAGCTGGTCGAGATCTTCTCCAAGTGAGTGCGAGCGTCCGGAGCGGCGGCGGCGTTCCCGAGCGGCGGCGGCGTCTGACGTGCGCCCGCGTCCCTCAGGGTCGACTTCGATAAGGACCGCAGCGTGAGCGCCAAGGAGATGCAGCGCTGGATCATGGAGAAGACGGAGGAGCACTTCCAGGAGGCCACCAAGGAGAACAAGAACAGCTTCCACGCCGTGGACCCCGACGGCGACGGTGAGCGACCGCCGCGGGGGCGGAGGGGGGGGGGCGAGGGTGGCGTGGAAGCTGACGCCTGGGGGTGGGGCGCTGTCCGCAGGTCACGTGACCTGGGACGAGTACCGGGCGAAGTTCCTGGCCAGCAAGGGGTTCGACGAGAAGGAGGTGGCGGAGAAGATCAAGAACAACGAGGACCTGAAGCTCGACGAAGAAAGTAGGGACGTCGGTCCGTCCTCTGGGGGCCCGGTCGCCACGGTAACGCTCCTGCGTGTGTGCGTGTGTGTGTGTGTGTGTGCGCGCTGCAGCCCAGGAGGTCCTGGAGAGCCTGAAGGACCGCTGGTTCCAGGCGGACACCAACCCGGCGGACCAGCTGCTGAACGAGCAGGAGTTCCTGTCCTTCCTGCACCCGGAGCACAGCCGCGGGATGCTGCGCTACATGGTCAAGGAGATCGTGCGGGACCTGGGTGGGTCCCCGGCCCCGCCCCCCCGGCCCCCCCCCCGGGGGAGAGGGGGGCGGGGCCTGAGCGCGTCTGCGTGTGTTCAGACCAGGACGGCGATAAGAAGCTGACGCTGTCGGAGTTCATCTCGCTGCCCGTGGGCACCGTGGACAACCAGCAGGGCCAGGACATCGACGACGACTGGGTCCGCGAGCGCCGCAAGGAGTTCGAGGAGGTCATCGACGCCGACCGCAACGGCATCGTGACCATGGAGGAGCTGGAGGTGGGGGTCGGGGGCGTGGCTTGTGGCGGTGGGGGGGCGGGGCTTCCTGCCCGCGCTCACCGGGCCTTCGTCCGCAGGAGTACATGGACCCGATGAACGAGCACAACGCCCTGAACGAGGCGCGGCAGATGATCGCCGTGGCGGACGAGAACCAGAACCACCGGCTGGAGCTGGACGAGATCCTCAAGTACAGCGAGTACTTCACCGGGAGCAAGCTCATGGACTACGCCAGGAACGTCCACGAGGAGTTCTGAGGCCACGCCCCCTCCGCCCGAGCACACGTGTGTATATAAGGAAGATTAATCCATACAAATCCGTGCTTTTATTTTTGCGGTGCAGAGCATGTAAACGATGTAAATATTCTCGCCGTGCATCGGAGTAACGAAGCGAATCCATCGACCCACCGCGTCCGTCCGTGACCGCAAAACGATTATTTAAAACCTTTTAGATGTTTATGGGAAATACTGAAATAATAAAGATCCTTTATTCTCCAGCTGCTTCCTGCTTTGCTCAGACACATGGGGGCCTTGCTTGGGGGCGGGGGCTTGGACCCCCAACCATGATGATCATCAACCTGATGAGGTGGTGTCTGGGTGGTGCCTTGCTCTTGGGCACCTTCCATCCACCATCCTGGTGGGGTTGGGGAGGGGCTGGTGCCTTGCTCAAGGGCAGCTCCCCTTGGCTCATGGTGGGGACTTGGGCCAGCAACCCATGGGGCTCCTGGGCTCCTCCCTTTGGCCTGCCTCCTGTTGCCCCATGGGGGGGGGTTGAACCAGCAGCAAGAGGATGGGTTGGTGCCTTGCTCCAGGGACTCCCTCCTACCAACCCTGTCTCTGGCCATGGCAGCAGTTGAACCAGCAACCCAGGTGCTTGTGTTGCTGCCTTGCTCCTGGGCTCCTCCCTTTGGCCTGGCCCATGGGGGGTTGGGCCAGTGGTGGGGGGATGGGTTGGTGCCTTGCTCCTGGCCTGGGGGGGGGGTCTTCCCCTGGCCTCCCTCATGCCTTGCTCTGGTGCATGGTGCTGCCTGGGGGGTGGTATTGGGCAGGTGAGCAAGAGGAGGGCCATGGGGGCGGAGCCTTGCTCCAGGGTGCTGCTCTTGTTGTGGTGGGGAGTTGAACCAGCAACCCTCGGGCCCCCAGCCTGAGTCTTGAGCCCCTGACCTGCTGCTGGCCCTCCAGCAGGGCCGGGTTAAGACGCACATCTCCTGCACCCTCCTGAAGACACTTTAAAAGCTTCACCGCTTCCCTCTGATGTTCAGGACCGCTGGGATTATTAATCTGGTAATCTGGTCGTTAATCTGGTAATCTGATGGATTATCAGTGTGGACAGATCAGAGCCCAGGTTGTGTTTGGATGCGTCTTTATTCCCAATCTCCAAAAGGTCGATCTAATCCAAACCCTTTGTCAGATTTTAATCTTCACAAACATCAACACGGAGGGAGGGCGGAGCCGAGATTACGCCGGATTACGTAATCCCGCCCCCCTTCTCAAACACACACGAGGACAAGTTGAAGCCAGATGTGGAGGACGTTCACGATCCGTTTAAAACGACGTCGATCCTGAAAGTAAAAACGCTTAAAAACATCGTCGGGAACCTGGACCCAGCTGTGGCGAGCTGAGGCTCCGCCCCCTCACAGGTACGGGTACTGGCTCAGCTTCCTCTGGAAGGGCGGTGGCGGTGGGGGCGGGGCCCCCGGCGGCGGGTTCCCGGGCGGCTCCGGATCGGGAACGCTCAGGTTCTTCTGCAGCAGCGCCAGGGAGGAGTAAGCCCCGCCCACCCGGGCGTGGCGGGCGGGGCCTCCCTGCATCTGGTCGACGGCCTGGGACACGGACGCCAGCGCGGCGGACGCCGGGTAGGCGTAGAGGCTCGGCGCCGCTCCGAAGAGGGCGGCGTGGGAGGGGACCGGGGGCGGGAAGGCGTGCTGCCGCCGCAGCGAGCAGCTCCCCGCCTGGTCCGGCGGCGACGCCATCATCGCCCGCTGCAGCAGGAGGCGCTCGTCCTGGGGCGGCGAGGGCGGCGGCGCCTGGCTGAGGTTGAGGGGCTGGGACCTGCCGGGCGCCGCCGCCACGCCCTTCCTGACCTTCCCTGACCCGCTTTGATCTGTTGGCGAGAGAGGGGGCGGGGCGTGACGCCTCCGTTGCCCGGCAACCGTGCGGAAAACGCGCGGCGGCTGACCTTTGAGGGCGGAGCTCTCTCCCGATTGGCTCTTCACCGACGGCGTGACGATGGCGGTGGGCGGGGCGGCGGCGCCCGGCGGGCTGCCGGCGGACGAGTCGGAGTCGTGGGAGTCGTGGACCGTCACGCAGCTGATGACGTTGGGTCTCTGGCCGGGGGCGGGGCTGCGGAGAGGAGGCGGAGCTTAGCAAGAGGTGGCCGCTCAGATGGTGGGTGGGGGGAGGGGCGTGGTCACCAGGGGGCGGGGCTCTTCCTGTCGTCGTCCTCGGAGTCGCTGGGGATGGTGATGATGCTGACGGCCGGACTGGGAGTGTCCGAGATGACGATGGGCTGAGACTGGTCACCAGTAAAGGTGCTGTGGAGCACCGAGGAGACGGGCCTGGGGGAGAGACTGGTTATACTGGGTATACTGGGAGAGGACTGGGTATACTGGGAGAGACTGGTTACACTGGGAGAGGACTGGGTATACTGGTTACACTGGGAGAGGACTGGGTATACTGGGAGAGACTGGTTATGCTGGTTATACTGGGAGAGAGGACTGGTTATACTGGGAGAGAGGACTGGTTATACTGGAAGAGAGGACTGATTATACTGGGAGAGAGGACTGGTTATACTGGGAGAGGACTGGTTACACTGGGAGAGAGGACTGGTTATACTGGGAGAGAGGACTGGTTAGACTTGTTATACTGGGAGAGGACTGATTATACTGGAAGAGAGGACTGGTTATACTGGTTACACTGGGAGAGGACTGGTTACACTGGGAGAGAGGACTGGTTATAATGGAAGAGAGGACTGATTATACTGGGAGAGAGGACTGGTTATACTGGGAGAGGACTGATTATACTGGGAGAGAGGACTGGTTATACTGGGAGAGAGGACTGGTTATACTGGAAGAGAGGACTGATTATACTGGGAGAGAGGACTGGTTATACTGGGAGAGGACTGGTTATACTGGAAGAGAGGACTGGTTATACTGGGAGAGAGGACTGGTTATACTGGGAGAGAGGACTGGTTATACTGGGAGAGGACTGGTTATACTGGAAGAGAGGACTGATTATACTGGGAGAGAGGACTGGTTATACTGGGAGAGGACTGATTATACTGGGAGAGAGGACTGGTTATACTGGGAGAGGACTGGTTATACTGGAAGAGAGGACTGGTTATACTGGGAGAGAGGACTGGTTATACTGGGAGAGAGGACTGGTTATACTGGTTACACTGGGAGAGGACTGGTTATACTGGTTACACTGGGATACCTGACTCGTTTGTCTCCATGGCGACCCTTTAATCTCTTGCCCTGTTGGGTCCTCGGGGCCCCTGCGTTGTGGCCCTGGGAGACCCCTTGCCGGCTGCCTCCAGCTTCCTGCTGGCTGGGGCCCTCGAACTGGTTGCCGTAGCGACCCCTGCACAGAAACCAGTCCGCGCCATCAGAGCGGGCCGGGCCCTCCCTCACGCCGCCCCGCGGCGACCCGACCCACCTCCAGCCCGGCGCCTGCTGGCCCTCCCGAGGCCCCGCCCCCGAGGGCGACCCGGCGGCGAGGGGCGGTCTGGCGATGGTCATCCCCGACACCTGCGGCCACGCCGACGGGATCAGGATCTGCTGGGCGCCGCCGGGCCAGCCCTGCTGCGCAGAGAGGGGGGCGGGGTCACGGCGGCGTTCGGAGCGGCGAGGAATCGCGCGAACGGGCGGAAAACGGGGTCGGGGGAACGTAGCCTGGCGGTGTAGTGACGTCACGCGGCCGCCAGGGGGCGCCAGGGGAGGGCGGTTCGGCCCTTTCGAGGGAACATATCGGTTCTTGAGGCGTGGGTTCGACGCGGAGGCGGGGCTTACCTGGGCGAGCACGCTGGGCTGGAGGTGGAGCGACTGGGAGGACTGGGTCAGGGGCACCGGCCCGTCCATCCGCACCGGGAACGCCGAAGACTTCCCGCCCGCTTGGATCCCTGCGGCGGGGAGAGGGAAACCCCGGTGAGAGCGGCGGCGGCGGGGCGGGGCTGGGGCGACCCCGGCGAAGCTCCGCCCCCCCCCCCCTCACCCTGGATGGTCGGGGGGCACACGATGAGCGTCTGCTGGAAGGGCTCGGGCTGGGGGCAGAGCTGGGGGGGCCGCGGCGGCGCCAGGCCCGGGATGTTGATGGTGGCCTGCTGGTAGAGCGCCGGCTGGTAGTTGAGCAGCGGGACCCCCGCGGACGCCATCTTGGAGACACAAGCCCCGCCCACCGAGGGAGGGAGGGCGCCGCGTTACCGACGGGGGCCCCGGGGACCGTCGGGGGGGGGGGGCGCTCACCTGATTGTGCTGGTTCAACTGGCTGCTGAAGGTCACGGTCAGGTTCGCCGCCGCCGCCGCCGCCGTGCTGGGCGCGCTGGACCCGGCGAAGACGCCCTTCCCGCCCTCGAAGGCGCCGCAGCGGCGTTTGCAGATGTCCATGTTCTGGAAGCAGGACTTGACGCTGGAGGGGATCAGACCACTCAGGTGAGACGGGGGGTGGGGGCGGGGGGGGGGGGGTCATGTGACCTCACTGGGAGCTGTGGGGGAAGTGCAGCAGGTGCGTCATGGCGACGAAGGGGTGGTTGAGCGTCTTGACGGGCGTGACGCGCTTGTCGGCGTCCAGCGTCAGCATCTTCTTCAGCAGGTCGATGAACTCCCGCCGGTCCGCCTTCTCCGCCAGGATGTCGGTGCCCTCCAGGGTCGTCATGTTCACCTGCGGCGGGGCAGAGGTGGGCGTGTCTGCTGGGGGGCGGGGCCAAGGGGGCGGGGCCTCACCTGCATCATGTCGTCCAGGCAGTTGAAGATGTACTTCCGCGCCTCCTTCGACTTGATGCCCGTCTCCGCCTCATGCTCCGCAGGTGTCTGTGAGGGGGGGGGGCGGGGTGTGAGGCGTGGTCGGGGGGCGGGGCCTGGAGGAGGGGGCGGGGCTTACGCACCTTGAGCCTCCAGAGCGGGTAGCTGGAGTCGGGCCCCCGGTTGAAGAAGCGGCTGGTTTTGGTCCCGGCGCTCAGCAGGTACTCGGCGGGGAGGCCCTGCGTCTGCGAGATGTACCGGATCTGTGGGGGGGGGCAGGAAGTGATGTCATCAGCGGGCCCCACCAGGTGCGGCGGCGCCCGGGGGGGCCTACCTGGTCGTACTCGGAGGCGCCGGGGTAGAGCGGCCATCCCAGGAAGAGCTCGGCGATGACGCACCCCAGCGACCACATGTCGATGGCCTCGCTGAACGGGAGCCCCAGCACGATCTCCGGCGCCCTGCGGGGGGGGGGGGCGTGAGCCACGGGGGGGCCAGGGGGCGGGGCCAGGGGCGGGGCTCACCTGTAGTAGCGCGACTGCAGGTAGGTGGAGCACACGGCCTTGGACACGTGGCTGGCGGAGCCGAAGTCGATGACCTTGACGCGGTAGGGCTGGCGGGGGGGGTCGACCAGCATGATGTTCTCGGGCTTGAGGTCGGCGTGGATGAGGCCCAGGCTCTTGAGCTTCAGCAGCGCCGCCGCCACCTGCTGCAGCACGGGCCGGATGCAGCGCAGCGGCAGCGGGCTGAAGCGGCTGCGCTTCAGGAAGTCGTACAGGTTCTGCTCCAGCATCTCGAACACCAGGCAGGTGTGGCTCTTGTGCTGGAAGCACTCGTACGACCGCACGAAGTTGAACTCGTCCGCGTTCTCCGAGCTCAGCCGACTGAGGATGCTCACCTGGTGGGGGGGGGGGCAGAGGTCACACCTGTTCTTGACCCCCCCAGGACCCACCTGACCCCCACCCTCTCATTAGGAAGAGAGTAAGTAAGTATCACCCTATCTACACCCACCCTCACCCCCATGACCCCCCCCCCACCTAGATCTACCCCCCCACGTTGATCTGGCCCTGCCCCCCTAGACCCCCACCCCACCTAGATCTGGCCCTGTCCCCCCTCTGGCCCTGACCCCCCTGCCCCCCCCCTCACCTCGATCTGGCCGCCCCCCAGACCCCTCTTTACCTCGATCTGTGATCTGGCCCTGCCCCCCCCTCACCTCGATCTGCCCCCCCTCTGGTCCCCCCTCACCTCGATCCGGCCCCCCACCTCGATCTGCCCCCCCCTCTCCCCCTCACCTCGATCTGGCCCTGACCCCCTGCCCCCCCCCCAGACCCCCCCTCACCTAGATCTAGCCCCGCCCCCACTCACCTCGATCTGCCCCCCCCCCCTCACCCCGATCTGCCCCCCTCACCTCGATCTGGCCCCGCCCCCCCCTCTGCCCCCCCTCACCTCGATCTGCCCCCCCCTGCCCCCTCCTCACCTCGATCTGCCCCCCCTCTGCCCCCCTCACCCTCGATCTGGCCCCGCCCCCCTGCCCCCCCTCACCTCGATCTGCCCCCCCCTCGATCTGGCCCCCCTCACCTCGATCTGCCCCCCCCCTCGATCTGCCCCCCTCACCCCCTCCACCTCGATCTCCCCCCCTCACCCCCCTCACCTCGATCTGCCCCCCCTCACCCCCCTCACCTCGATCTGCCCCCCCCTCACCTCGATCTGGCCCTGCCTGGCGTAGGAGGGGTGGTTCTTCAGGATCTTGATGGCCACGATCTCGTTGGTGCCCCTCTTCCAGCACTTGGCCACCTGCCCGAAGGTGCCCCTCCCCAGGAACTCCAGCACCTCGTAGCTGTTGGCCAGCGAGCACAGGATCTCGTGCTGCACCAGCTGGTAGTCGCCCTCGCTGTGGGGGGGGCTGCTCTTGGCGGTGGAGGCCGACGGGGCCGTGGCCCCCCCCCGGGCGGACGCCACGGGGGCGGAGAGCTCCTCCAGGATCTGGACGCTGTCGCTGCTGTCCGCCTCCTCGCTCTTCCTCTTCACGCCCCCCCCCCGCCTCTGGGCGTCGCCCGGCGGCGGGGGGGGGGGCCCCGCCTCCTTGGGGCGGCGCCCGGAGGAGGAGCGGGAGGAGGACGAGGAGGGGGGGCCGCGGACGCTGCCCGTGCTGTCCGCCGCCCGCACCACCGTCTGCTCCCGCGGGGGGGCGTGGTCAGAGGCGTAGGCGGGGTTGAAGGCGCCCGAGGTGGAGGGGGGGGCCGCCCCCCCGGGGGGGCTCTGGTAGTAGCCGCCATCGCCCGGCGGGTGGGAGGCGTCCCAGTTGTCCGGCTTGAGCCTCTTGGCGCAGGGGTAGGCGCTGGAGGACACCGAGGGGGAGGAGAAGGCCTGGAGCTGCACCGCCATGTCTGGGGGGGGGCAGACCCAGGGTCAGCAGGGACCACCTGAACACCAACCAGCAGCCAGCGCTGCACATGGCCCCTCCCACTCTGCAACTGGCCCCACCCCGTTATGCATCTGGCCCCTCCCACTTTAAAAAAAAGGGCGTGCATGGCTCCACCCACTCCAAGCATGACCCTCCCACCCCACACCTGGCCCCTCCCACCCCGTGCCTGGTCCCTCCCACTCTGCACATGGCCCCTCCCTCTATATAGATGGTCCCTCCCACACCACTCTCCCCCTCCCCTGACTCCTCCCACCCTCCCCTGGCCCCTCCTACTTCATACATTCCCCTCCCTTGGCCCCTCCCACTATGTACATGCCCCTCCCTTAGCCCCCCCCCACCCTCCCCTGGCCCCTCCTACTTCACACATGCCCCTCCCCTGACTCCTCCCCCCTCCCTGGCCCCTCCCACCCTGTACATGCCCCTCCCCTGACCCCTCCCATCCTCCCTCGCCCCTCCCACTCTGTACATGCCCCTCCCCTGACTCCTCCCCCCTCCCTCCCCCTCCCCTCTCTCTCCAGCCCCTCCCCCCCGGGTCACCTGACTGGGTGCTACGGGGTCTCCGTCGTCGTCTCTCAGGGCCTCATCGCCGCCGTCTCAGCCGAACGGAACCGGGCCGTGCGTGACGGGGCGCGCAGACAGGTCCCGCTGCGGGCCGCACACACCCGCATGCTGTCAGAACCCGCCGGGCCGAGCGGGCCGGGCCGCCCCGACACCGGGACGAGGCTCCACCATCGCCGAACCCGTCCGGGACTTCCTGCCTCCTCGCTGACGTGATGACGTCACCGGCGTGCGTCAAAGTTGGTCTATGCGTCAGATGGATAACTCGGTTTTACACCGAAACAGACGGGAGTTTTTAACATTTTATAACTCCAGACGTCAACACGTTCGCTTTTAATGAGTACAAGTAAGTTTTCAAGTTAAAACCGCACATGTTTCAGGTGTTTCACTGATGTGGATTTATGACTTTTACAGTTTGTCCAGAAGGAGGCGCAGTTTCACCACTTATGACAATAACAAAGCTCAGAAATTCTTTATTCCATCAGCATTCTTGCAGGTTTAGATATATTAGCATTTATTACTTGTACAGCATGTTTGCAGTCACAGAAGTACTGCATTGTTCATAGTGGTACTGCAGATATCACACAGACTACACCAGCATAGTCAGTGACACACAATCAAACACTTCGTGACAATCAAACACTTCATGACAATCAAACACTTCATGACAATCAAACACTTCATGACAATCAAACACTTCATGACAATCAAACACTTCGTGACAATCAAACACTTCGTGACAATCAAACACTTCGTGACAATCAAACACTTCATGACAATCAAACACTTCATGACAATCAAACACTTCGTGACAATCAAACACTTCATGACAATCAAACACTTCATGACAATCAAACACTTCATGACAATCAAACACTTCGTGACAATCAAACACTTCATGACAATCAAACACTTCATGACAATCAAACACTTCATGACAATCAAACACTTCATGACAGACGTTTCTTCATCCTGCTGGAGCGGCCCAACTTTAAGTGTGAAATACAACGTGTGTGAATGCAGGGAAACACTGACGGAACGCATCAACGGGGTAACCAGGTCCGTCGAACACGGTCGGAAACTGAAGCGGCGGAAAAGGAAACGTGGAAACGAGCGCTTCAGCAACACGTTCAGAAACAGCGAGGAGGAAAAGGCCCGCAGATCCTCCTCCGGGACAGCACGAGTCCACCGCTCGGCCTTCGTCCACGACAACGGGATTCTAACGTCCACATGTGGCCTCGGGACGTCCTGAGGGTTCATGGGCGCTGAGCTGGAGGGTCACCTGGAGGTGAGGTTCACCTTCACCTGGAGGTGAGGTTCACCTGG
>CAJVRN010000064.1:13640000-13740000 GCA_911728415.1 Lagocephalus sceleratus | reverse complement strand
CCTCGTCGTCGACGTTCCAACCATCATTCCGAACGCGGACTCGGGATCGTACCTTCAGTAATTCCGGTTCCCAGGAGTCCAGCGTGAGGGAGCGGACCTTGGAGCAGTGAACCCCCAGACTCCTGCGGGCAGACCGGCCTCGCTGTTACACTCTTCCCAGCGCGCACGCTTCCTCCGTTTGTTCCCGAGGTTGGATCAACAAATCCCGCGTTCCCGTCTAATTTTAACCCTTTTGTTTAATTCCGCTTTTATTCCGCATTTATAAATGTTTGCTTTTCCTTATTGTGGAGTTTCAGTCCTGTAAGTCGTGTTTCCTTCTGGAAACGCTGTTGTAATTAGTCCATTGTGTGAGCACACACACACACACACACACACACACGCACACACACACACACTCTCACTCACACACACACATACACACACACACTCATACACACTCACACACATTTCTGTGTGTTACATAAGCAGTTGTAATTAGAACAACCCCCCCACCGTGAGCGCGGTGACGCAACAATCGGCGGCGTTTGTGCGAACACACACCCTTCGCCGGAGCGCCGGCGGGGCAGGTGAGGTGTGTGTGTGTGTGTGTGTGTGTGTGTGTGTGTGTGTGTGTGTTGTACCTGTGGATCCCGGAGCACTCGATGCAGAGGAGGACCCCCAGGTTGATGGAGGCCCAGCGGGGGTCGGCCTGCCCGCAGTCGCAGCACTGCTGGTTCCCGGGAAGCGCCTGCACGCGCTGCAGGATGGCGTCGCCGCGGGCGCCGCGCTCCCGGGACTCGCCCGCGGAGTCGATGCTGCTGGTGGAGGGCGACGCCGCCCGATCCAGCCGCTGGAACAAGGGGGCGGGAGCGCGTGAGGCAGCGGCGGTGTCGGAGGGCGGCGGCGAAGGGGCGGGGCTCACCTCGCTGCGGAAGGCGTCCGGACTCTCCCGGAACGCCGAGGCGATGCTGGCCTGGACCGCCTGGATCCACGCCTGCCTGAGGCGCTCCGACTCCGCCTGCAGCATGCAGCTCCTGGGGGGCAGAGCAGCGTCAGCGGGGGGGCGTGGCCCTGGGGGGTGTGGCCCTGGGGGGGCGTGGCCCTGGGGGCGTGGCCCTGGGGGCGTGGCCCTGGGGGGGGGCAGAAACGCGCTCTCACTTGGACGGGGACACGACCTCGAAGCAGAACCTCCGCTCGATGTCCTCAAACGGTTTGACGGAGCACAGCCGGAGGTCCTCCACCACCACCGTCAGCGAATCCTGCCGCGGGACAACGTCGTGTAAAACCGAACACCGATGGGGGGGGTAAAGGGGGCGGGGCTTGCCTTCAGCTTCTTCTGGTAGACCAGCTGACTGTTCTGGATGGAGAACCAGCGTCTGGGGGGGGAGAGAGCGCTCACAACCGAGATCTGGGCGAACATCTGGGCGAACATCTGGGCGATCGTCCGGGCGATCGTCCGGGCGTCGTCACTCTCACCTGTTCCAGGTCTTGAAGGCGTTGCTGGCCCTCTTGAACAGGTACCCCTCCATCACCACGCCGTTGGGGGCGTCCACGTCGAACTCCACTTTCGAGTCGTCGCCCGAAAAGTCCTGGAGGGGCAGAGAGGGGTGAAACCGGAAGACGGGCGTCCTCCCGAACGGCTGCCCGCGGGCCAAAGGTCAAAGGTCGACCGGTCGGCCCTCCCGAGGTGTTTTGTTTGTCAACAGATTAAATCCTAAAACGTTCCCGCCGTCGGTCGGATTACGAGCGGCAGCGGAGCCGCGGCGAGGACCCCACCTACCGCGGCGCGGTCGCCGTGGAAACAGAGCTTCATCTTCAGCAGCAGCCGTTCGATTCCGGCCCGGTCGGAACGCTGAGGCATCCTCGGAGCATCTGCGGCCCCGACCGAGTTCTGCTGGATTAACGCGCCGCCCCGCCCACTGCCAGCCTGGCCGGGCAGGAGGACGGAGGACGTTCCCAGACTCCCCTGATCCCGGAGCAGCCTCGCCCCGCGACCTCGCAGAGCAACAAAGAGCTTCTATTTTTAACGCGGGAACGTCACGGAGGCCCTGAATTATTGAGGGAGCGCCGGGATTCAAACTACAGCATCAGAACCAGATTAAGATGAGGACAGATTAACGCTCCAGCTGGCTGATTAACCCACGTCTGCTCAGGAAGAACGCCCTTCTGTCTCACACACACACACACACACACACACACACCACACACACACACACACACACACACACACACACACACACACACACACACACACACACACACACACACACACACACACACACACACACACACACACACACACACACACACACACACACCACACACACACACACACACACACACACACACACACACACACACACACACCACACACACACACACACCACACACACACACCACACACACACACACACACACACACCCACACACACACACACACACACACACACACACACACCACACACACACACAAAGCTCAATCCTCACACACACACACACACACACACACACACACACACACAGACACACACACACACACACACACACACACACACACACACACACACACACACACAGAAGCTCAATCCTCACACACACACACACACACGTCCAGAACCTTCTGACTTGCTGGTGAAACTGATCAATAATCAATAATGAAGCAGCACTCACCTGCAGCAGCGTCTGTGTGTGTGTGGGGGGGGGTCGGGGGGTCGGGGGTCAAAAGGAGAGGGAAAAACGAGATTAGACGTGTGCTTCCAAACGGCGCTCCGGCTGAGCTGCGCTGGAGCGCCGTGACACCAGCGACAACAGCAACAACAACCGATCAATAACCCGTCGATCGCCGATCAACCGCCGGCTGCTGATTGGCTGGATCGCTTTTCCACTTTGTGCTTCGGGACCGATCGTTCATCGGAGAGGGATCGTGTCCTCAAACGGGAACGCTTCGCCCTCCGGTGGACGCGGACCTGCAGCCGCCACGCGTGTGCTGGGATTAGAGCCCGGATCCAGCCGGGCCGGGATACGTGAGATCAGGTCTGATCCCGATCTGATCCGGATCTGAACCTGATCTGATCCCGATCTGAACCTGATCTGATCCTGATCTGATCCCGATCTGAATTTGATCTGATCCTGATCTGAACCTGATCTGATCCTGATCTGATCCCGATCTGAACCTGATCTGAACCTGATCTGAACCTGATCTGATCCTGATCTGAATTTGATCTGATCTCGATCTGAACCTGATCTGATCCGGATCCCGATCTGAACCAATCTAATCCCGATCTAATCCCGATCTGATCCCGATCTGATCCCGATCCGATCCCGATCCGGTGGATCACTCACCCTCTGCTGGACCGTGGCGTGTTTCCGCTCCATCTCCCTCTTCTCCACCGCCGAGTCGATCACCAGCTGATCCAGCTGAAAACGGAGGACGTGAGGAGAACCGCCGACCTCGGCCGGGGCGAAAGGGGGCGGGGCCTCACCTCAGCCGCCAGCTTCTTCATGTGGGGGTGGGCGTCGCCCAGCAGCCCGTAGCCCTGCTGGAAGAGCGCGTGCTGCGCGTGCATGAAGGACAGCATCTGAGGGCGGGACACAGCGTCAACGCCGCCGCCACACCGCGGCGAAACTGCGGGCGCTCGCTCGCTTACAGCATCCAGAATCTCGAACTTCTTCTTCGCCTGCAGGACGTTGATCTGCAACGAGGCGACATCGGCGAAACGGTGAGCCTCTGAAGCACCGCCCCCCGCTGGCCGGGCCGCGGTACGGGCCGCGGTACGGGCCACAGGCCACGCCCCCTTCAGAGCGGCGGAGGGGGCGTGGCCCGCTGGGGGCCGCGGAGGTGAGCGTCACCTGTAGGACGTAGTCCAGGGCGAGGTGGCGGAAGCACTTGCGGGTGATGCTGAGGGCGCCGGCGGCCTCCTCGATCTCGTGCGGCTTGTTCCTCGGCGCCTGCGCGTTCTTCACCTGCGCGATCTCCAGGTCCTCGCGCACCTTGTCGAAGTGCTTCTTGGTCTCCTTGAACTTCCGCACGTCCCTGGAACGCAGACGGGGCGGTGACGGGAGGCGCGGGGGCGGAGCCACCAGGAGCTGCTCGGGGCGTTTTCGGGGGGGTGGGGTCGGCGCGCGTTCGCCGCAGGTTCACTCACTCTTTCACGAAGTTGTGCAGCTGCTGCTTCACGGAGCGCTGGGCCTGGTCCAGCAGGATCTGGGGGAGGAACACGCCAGCGTCACGCTTCGGGCCATCGGGAATGCTGACGGAGCTCCCGATGGACCGCCGCCCACCCGCGGGTGCGGTACCGGCTCGGGCCGCCAGGGGGCGACAGGCAGAGGGCGTGACGGGAGAAGCTCAGGTTCAGTGTCTGCCCCCCTTAAATAGGTCAGTGGGGGGGTGACACAATTAACACTGAAGCTACGACACCAACCAGGGCCCAAACAGGGAGGGGGTTACGCCACCTGGCTCCGCCTCCTGATTCTGAGCCCTCTGATTGGCTCCTCGTGCGGACGCAAGTCGGTAATTTAACGACGCTCAAACGTTTGCGAACCCGATTAAAATGAAAACTTTAACGATGTTTATTCTGGATTATTCAGGTTGAAACCAGTAAAGGTCAGCAGGTCGCAGGGTCTGAGTGTGTGTGTGTGTGCGTGCACTTGTGTGTGAGTGTGTGTGTGCGTGCACTTGTGTGTGAGTGTGTGTGTGCTTGTGTGTGTATGTGCACTTGTGGGTGAGTGTGTGTCTGTGTGAATGTGTGTGCTTGTGTGTGTGAGTGAGTGTATGTGTGTCTGTATATGTGTGTGTGTGAGTGTGTGTGAGTGTATGTATGTGTGAGTGTATATGTGTATGAGTGTGTGAGTGTATATGTGTATGAGTGTGAGTGTATATATGTGTGTGAGTGTATGAGTGTGTGTGTATGTGTGTGTGTGTATGAGTGTATGTGTGTGAGTGTTTAAGTGTATGTGAGTGTATATGTGTGTGTGTGTGTATGTGTGTGAGTGTTTAAGTGTGAGTGTATATGTGTGTGTGTGTGCGTGACAGCCTTTCTATACCCCAGACTGGCGTCCCCCTGTTTCCCGTCCCCTCATTGGTGGGAGCGGGGTCACGGGTGGGAGGTTAATGGATCGGCTCGCCGAGGCGGCACTGATGGCGCGTAAAACCGCCTTTAAGCGAACGACGCGGCGCTGAGGTAGAACCGGCGGATGCAGTCACCGCGGGGTTAACTACCTGAGACCGGGCACCACGTTCGCCACAGAACGGGCGAGTCTGATCGGCCGACACACGCGTGAGCGGTCGGGAACGTTAACGATGAATAAGACACGACCCTTCTACCCCCCACAGAGCACACACACATGCAGACACACACACACACACACACAGAGCACACACACATGCAGACGCACAAGCACACACAGAGTACACACACACACTCACTCACTCATACACACAAGCGCACACACATACACACACTCACACGCAAGCGCACACACATACACACAGGCACACACACATACACACACACACTCTCACACACACACAGGCACACACACTTACACACACACTCTCACACACACACACACAGGCACACACACACACACACATACTCTCTCACACAGGCACACACACACACTCTCACACAGGCACACACACACACACACTCTCTCACACAGGCACACATACACACTCTCACACAGGCACACACACACACACACTCTCACACAGGCACACACACACACTCTCACACAGGCACACACACGCTCTCTCACACACACACACACACACACACAGGCGCACACACACACACACTACAGTCTATAATTCAATACACTAAGCCCAAGCTAATGGACTTCAAAGGGAGGGGGAGCAGGATGGGGGGTGGGGGCAGGAACCCTGGGGGCCTGGGGGGGGGTCACCACGGCAGTAAAGCGGGGGAGGCCCAAGGTTTGGAATTTTCAGGAAATTCTGAGCGAACACGAGCGTCAGCTGATCAAAGGGAGGATTCCGAAACTGGGACTGATCCACATCAAAGCTTCAAAGGAAACGGAGAGTTTTCACGGTGACCAAACGTAAACATTTAAACCCAAAGAACATCGATAATCAATAATCGAACCTTAAAGAAGTGAAGTTAACACAAATTGATCAAGTACCAACGTTCCAGCTGTGTCCCGTTAACAACGTTTGGCTGGTTTTTTATTTTTTACAGCGTGCAGCTGGATCAGCATGTGTGAGCGGATCAGCTGGGGGGGGCAGGGGGGCGGGGCAGGGGGCGGGGCTCACACTCACCGTGTGGTAGTTGATGATTTCCTGGAGACTTTCTCCGCATTTTTCCAAGAAATCCTGCAGAGACAAACGCAGTGAATCAGGGAGCGCTGACTCGGGGGGTTCGTCACCCCCCCGAGTCACTCCGAGGAGCGCCGCTCCTGGCGGCGGCCCCCGCCGCTCCGGCCGGACCCTCCTGACCGACGCAGCTTCGCCCGCACCTTCCGGAGAACTCGGGGGGAATTCCCCAAAACAAAGAAAACCCGCTTCCAAACCCCGGACATCCCGGTATTCCTCACCGAGATCATCCCGTCCTCGCGGCAGTGCTGGGAAAGGTCCCGGATCCCGCCGACGAACAGCTTGTTGGCGCCGACGTACGCCTTCCCCGCCTCGATCATCCCGCTGCAGAGCTTCACCAGCTGGGGGCGACATCGGGTCGCTCCGTCAGAGGCGGTCACGTGACGCCGGAGGTCTGCGCCGACGTCACGTGACCGCCGGGAAGAACCTGAGGAACGTCACATGAGGAGGACTCGCTGATCTGTTCCCAGATCAGTTCCGCTGGTTGCCGCCGCGCCAGCGTTCCCCGGAGAGCTCCACGTGTTCTCGCGAGGCAGCGGAAGGTCATCCTGGACCCGAGGGCCGGGAAGAGGCCCCCGATGACCCCATCAATACCTCAAGACAACAGGATCGGAATATTCCGCCTGCAGAATGTGTCCCCTCTGGTTCCACCAGGAACCATTTAGGGGAACCTTTTGGTTCCTGTAACTAGCTCCTGTTCCCACAGAGGTTCCCAGAGAAGGTTCCCCGGAGCGTTCCGTGAACGTTACCTTGTCCAACTTGACCTCGATCTCCACGACCTCCGTCTCCACCTCGTCGATGTTCGCCCTGAGAGAGGAGGAGGAGAGCGTCAGCGCCTGATCGGGACCCCCCGACCCCCATCACCCCCCCCATCATCACCCCCCCCCCAATCATCACCCCCCCATCATCACCCCCCATCATCACCCCCCCCAATCATCACCCCCCCATCATCACCCCCCATCATCACCCCCATCATCACCCCCCCAATCATCACCCCCCATCATCACCCCCCATCATCACCCCCATCATCACCCCCCATCATCACCCCCCATCATCACCCCCCATCATCACCCCCCATCATCACCCCCCATCATCACCCCCCATCATCACCCCCCCATCATCACCCCCCAATCATCACCCCCCCATCATCACCCCCCATCATCACCCCCCATCATCACCCCCCCTTTGATGTGCCCCCAGCTGGAATGTCACTTTACACCCAGGTTCAGCATCTGCTCCAGATGTGCCCCCCCCCAAAGTGCTTCACGTTTGTTTACAGTTGGAGGCTGGTGGCGCTCTGGGGGGGGGGGGGGTCCGTACGTCTGAGGCCCCCCCACTGGGCCCCTTTGTGGGAGCATCGATCTCTTGAGTGTCCTAATTGAGGCCGGGCTGGTGGGGGAGGGGGGGGGCATGGGGGAGGGGGGGGGGCATGGGGGAGGGGTCCTGACCCCCCCCCTCAGACGAGGGACCACCAGCGAGCTTTAATGTATAAATAGGTCAGGACTCCCGTGACCTTTGACCTTTGTTCTGTAAGAGTCAGAGTTCCGAATTCCTTTCGGATTAAGACAGGAAACCCCCCCCAGGGAGAACCTTCACCAGGAACCTTCACCAGGGACCTTCACCAGGGAGAACCTTCACTAGGGAGAACCTTCACCAGGGACCTTCACCAGGGACCTTCACCAGGGAGAACCTTTACTAGGGACCTTCACCAGGGAGAACCTTCACCAGGGAGAACCTTTACTAGGGACCTTCACCAGGGAGAACCTTCACCAGGGACCTACACCAGGGACCTTCACCAGGGAGAACCTTCGCCAGGGAGAACCTTCACTAGGGAGAACCTTCACCAGGGAGAACCTTCACCATGGAGAACCTTCACTAGGGAGAACCTTCACCAGGGAGAACCTTCGCCATGGAGAACCTTCACTAGGGAGAACCTTCACCAGGGAGAACCTTTACTAGGGACCTTCACCAGGGAGAACCTTCACCAGGTAGAACCTTTACTAGGGACCTTCACCAGGGAGAACCTTCACCAGGGAGAACCTTCACTAGGGAGAACCTTCACCAGGGACCTTCACCAGGGAGAACCTTCACCAGGGAGAACCTTCACTAGGGAGAACCTTCACCAGGGACCTACACCAGGGACCTTCACCAGGGAGAACCTTCGCCAGGGAGAACCTTCACTAGGGAGAACCTTCACCAGGGAGAACCTTCACCATGGAGAACCTTCACCAGGGAGAACCTTCGCCATGGAGAACCTTCACTAGGGAGAACCTTCACCAGGGAGAACCTTCACCAGGGAGAACCTTCACTAGGGAGAACCTTCACCAGGGAGAACCTTCACTAGGGAGAACCTTCACCAGGGAGAACCTTCACCAGGGAGAACCTTCACCAGGGAGAACCCCCGGCCAGGCCCCCGCCGAACGACCCACCGGCGTTTCCGCCGCGCTTGAGGTCGGAGGGAACCAGGAACGTCGGCGTTCCCGTTCGCCGTCTGGGACCCCGCGCAGAGCGGGAGACGGCTGGAAGCCCGTCTGCAGCCTGACAGGAAGTGCGTTTCCGAGGTCAGCGGCGGAGCACAATATCGGCCTTCATCGGCTCGTTGCGTAATCGGACAGATGAGGAACGTCACATGAGCGTTCCGGAGCTTCACAAACACGTTTATTAAAAACTCAGGAAACCGCATTAGCCCCCCCCCCTCGCCGACAGATGTGGCCGCCGGGCGACGGCGCTACGACAACATCGATGACATCATCACGAAGTGTTCCTTCACTAAACATCCGACAGTTCTTGGAGACCGGATCAGTGGAAGAGGAAACAATACTGGGAACGTGGCCAATCAGGTCTAACCTTGAGTTGTTGTGGGGGAGTGAAGCCCCACACACACACACACACACACACACACACACACACACACACACACACACACACACACACACAGGCCCCGCCCCCCACTGGCCCCGCCCCCATCTGAAAATAGTCACCCCAAGTTTCACATTGGAAATATTCTGGGAATATACGGCATCACCGGGCCCCCCCTCCCCCACCACAAACAACTGGTCCACCACGGGAGGGGGGGGGGCAGAGGTCACATGACGCAGGTTAACCCTTTGGTCCTTTGATCCGGAGCGCAGCGACCAAGAGGAAGTCCGTGTGTGGTGGGGGGGAGCGGGAGCGACCACCGTCGGGGCTGCACGTGTGTGTGTTTGATCTGTGTGTGTGTGTGTGTTTGATCTGTGTGTGTGTGTGTTTGATCTGTGTGTGTGTGTGGGGGGTCAGGACCTCAGCTGGCGGCGCAGGTTTATATTAACGCCTGGTGGTCCAAGATGACGGCACGGCACAAAAATGTCAAGGAAGATATTTGGGATGAGGGAGAGACACACACACACACACACACACTCACACACACCCTCACACACACACACACACACACACACTCTCACACACACTCTCACACACACACTCACACACACACTCACACACACACACTCACGCACACTCACGCACACTCACGCACACTCACTGTCACACACACTCTCACACACCCTCACACACACACTCACACACACACACTCTCACACACACTCACACACACACTCACACACTCACACACACACTCACACACACACTCACACTCACTCTCACACACACACTCACACACACACTCACACACACACTCTCACACACACTCTCACACACACTCTCACACACTCTCACACACACTCACACACACACACACACACACTCACACACACACACACTCACACACACACACACACACACACACACACTCCGAGGAGGCTGGACAATGTTCCTTTGAGAGGAGGAAGACAATAAAGCCCTCAGACGCAGCCCGCCGCCTTCTGCTGGATCCCGCCACCAGACTCAATCCCGCCACACGCTCGTTTGGAATATCGGTGAACCTCCCCCACCGGGGCGACGCTATCCCGCTGAGCCGGACTCTTCCCGGCATTTTTGTGGGTTAAACACTTGGCCCGCACTAGAAAGGCATTCCAGACGTCTGAAGCGCCCCAGCCTTTCCCGTCTGAAGCGTTCCCGCTCTGGGAACTCCGACACTTCCCAGATCCATCCCAGCAAGGCCGCCCGGCCACCCCCACCCGGCGCCCCTTCACGCCGCGCTTCCCGTCTGACGGCATCATCGCGTCACCGGGAGCGGAGCACGCGCTCCATCCCGACGCTCCCGTTGACCCCCTCCGGCTGTTTCCTGGTCCGGTGACCCCGTGACCCCCCGTGAGGGGTCCCCGGTCGCGGCGAGCGTTCCGCGGGAACGCTGACGCGACGGGAACGAACACGGGGGAGGATGCTGGGAAAGAGGGCGTCGGCTTCCTCCCCGGCCAGAAACAGACGAGGGAAAACTGGGAATAGTTGAAGCTGAACTGGGAGAGCTGGAATTTCATTTTTTCCCACTTTGGGCCTCAACGATCGTAGAACCCGTCCAGGAAGCGCGAGCCGTCTGACCCGGGAAGACCCCGACCCCGGACCCGCCGACGGGGAAGGGAAGCTCTGCCAGGACCAGGACGGCTCTCCCGGGGTTCAGAACCAGAACCAGAACCGGAGCGCCGTCTGCGCTGAGGAAAAGGCGCCACAGTCGTGGCTGGATGACCTCCAGAGGAAAACAAGACGGGAAACAATGACTGGAATGTCGGGCTGCAGCCAGCGAGGCCGGCTGGTTCCGCCGGTCCAGTCCAGCGCTCCCGGAACCCGAGGACGGAACGCCGGCGCTCCGTCCTCGCAACCCAGGGAGACTCCAGCGCTGGTTACATCTGACGCATTTCCTGGCCTGTCCCGGGACCCGGTTCTGGTTCAGCCCGGACCGGGAGCCAAGCCCCGCGGAGGGGGGTAAATCAGAACCAGATGTCGGGACACGTGTGACTCAGCACTTCAGAACGGAACAAAAAGGCGTTCCCGGTCCTGCTCCGGACAGATGTTTGTCCTGGTGGAACAGAACCGACACCAGAACGGTTCACACACATTTTCCCTCCCGGCGTTCCGAAAACACCAAAACTCCGGACCGCCGAGGTCAGAGGTCAGGTGGCGGGGGGGAGGGGGGCTCTCTGGTTCTGTCTGAAAACCCGGCAGAGGAACCGGCACGTCGGGATCCGGCTTTGGAAAACACGGCGATTAACAGAGTTCAGCGAGGAATTCCGTCATCGTTCCCGCCGGTTTTCCACAAACCAGGAAAGGAGGTTCTGGTGTTCCGACCAGAACCGGATGAAGTCCCGATCCGACCCAACTCCTCATCAGCGCTCACGATGTCCTAAACGGGCGAGGGAGGGGGCGTTCCGGCGGGGGGCTCTGATCGGGAATTCCAAGTCGGACCAGCGCTGAGCTTCCAGGTGACACCTTGAGCCGATCTGGGCCAATCCCTGATTAGGGCGGAGCCTCGGCACGCCCGGCTTAATCCGCCTCACTTTCATTACCTGGAGCGGTCGTTCCCAACGCTCCGGGGGGGCGGGTGGGCGGGGGGGGTGCAGCTGCATCAGCAGCACGAGGGCGGAGAAGGGCGGGGCTCCGTGTGGCAGGAATCCCGACCCTGAGCGGAGCAGATGGAGGATGGAAGGAGGTCGCCCGGAAGTGGAGCGGAAGCAAAGAGGTGCTTCGCTCGGAGGAGCGCCCCCCCCCCCTGACCCCCTCCCCCCTCCCCCTGACCCCCCCACCCCCCGAGCAGCTGGAGACGCACGGACAACCCCGGAACGCCGGACGCCTCGGGTGCGAACGCCGGGAGTTGGGTCGATGACCTCGTCTTCCCGATGTCAACTGACATCCTCGCCTCCGCCATCCCGAGTGGGCGTGGCCAAAAGGGGCGACTCCGTCCTCGGGACCGACCCGGGGTCAGGCGCCACTTTCCGATCCTGAGGAGGAGAGCCGTGACCTCCGACCTCAGCGGGGGTCGAGGAGCTCCTCGGGAACCAGGATGGTGGAGGCCGGACCAGGTCCAGGACCAGGACCAGGACCAGGACCCAGAGTCCAACAGGCCTCGTTTCCAGGATCCTTTCCAGGATCGGAAGAACAACGTTTATCCCAGAAGCGATCGCCCGAACATGGACGTGACCTCCTGACCCCACCCAGGAGGGGGCCCGGGCCTGGAACCCCCCCGGTCTGGACCCCCCCTGGTCTGGACCCCCCCGGTCTGGACCCCCCTGGTCTGGACCCAGAACCAACAAAATAAAGGAAGAACATCCCAGAAGCTCGGTCTCATCCAGAACTTTGGAAGTTCCGTCTCCCGAAGCTCAGAAACACAAATAAACGGATTTAAAGAAGATTCCCAAATTTAACCGGATTAAACGAACCTTTTAACCGGTTCTGATCCAGTTTGTGCAAACACCCGCAAATCCGCCCGCTCCCTCAATATTGACACGTTTAGCGGATTAACGCCCTAATCCCGCTCAGATTTGACCCGGGGGGGGGGGGTCCGGGGAGCGCGGGCCCGGGGAGGGGCTCCCCTCTCCGGGCTGCGGGGCTCCGGGGCTCCGGGCTCTCACCTGAACCGGGGCGAGTCCCGCACGCAGTCCTCGAAGTCCACCGTCATCGTGGGCCGGGGGGGTCGCCGCGTGTCCGTCACAAGCCCGGGCTCACGTCCCGGGCGGGCCGGGACGGAGGGAGGGAGGAGCGGATCCGACACCGGGACGCGCCGCCCAGCTCTGCCGCTCCGGAGGCTCCAGCGGCGGATCCGCGTCAGCGTCAGTCCCGCTCTGACGCCCCGGAGCTCCCCGGAGCCGAGCCGGCCCGTGATGCGTTCACGTGACGAGGCGGGGCTCGGATATCTGCCCTCCGGTGTACACCGCGGCTTCTCATCGTCACATTTTTTTGTTTGTGCGTTTCAAACACAATTGTAGATTATTAATAATTAATAGTTATCATATTGCAACAGGTTCATAAACATGTCTGCACTTTCCGCATAATATCTGCTAAACTACAGCAGATATGTGTAGGTTTTGATTACATTTTTAATATTAAGGTCCGACTCCAGATGTGCAGCTGTGACTCTGGAACACTGAAACGTTTGTTTTTAATCCATTTACAGCTGCATTTACTGCATTTCACGTCGAAGCAAACATTTCCGACGCCCTGTGAAAGCATCGCTCCTGACGTCACGTTCCAGTTTATTTGAATGAACGTGATTTTCGGCCCGAACAGATTTACTTTATCACTTTCCTGCTGAAGAACACGTCTGAAGAGATGACTGGCGTTCAGCTGCTGCACCGGCGTCAGAGAAGTGATGATGAGGGTGATCTTCATACCCTTCGGTGCAGGTCAAATCAAAAGTTTGAGGTACTTCAACTGTTTGACGCAATAAGACAGAAACAATGGAAGATGTTATGCACAAGTATATAAAAGTCAAATATCTCATTCAATGATGTTGGAAAACCAGAATAAATGTATAAATCCTGCAGATTCGTGAGTTTAACGTAAATATAAACCCCACAGGTGGACTGCTGCGCTGGTGGCGCGCTGCCGCCCCCTGGTGGTGGTTTGGGAGAAGCGCAGCTCCAACAGCTCCTGCGTCAGGAAATGTTGAACTTCCCGACAAAAACAGGCAGGAACAGAGAGATGGAAGGAACAGAGAGATGGAAGGAACAGAGAGATGGAAGGAACAGAGAGCTGGCACTGGCCACTGCAGCACACCCCCTGGGTCAGACACGCCTCCCGCTGCTGATCACAGGTGACCCCAGGGTTCCCTCTTCATCACCTTCATCAGGGTTCCTGCACACGTGACTCTCTACGTTCACCCATCATCACCTTCATCAGGGTTCCTGCACACGTGACTCTCTACGTTCACCCATCATCACCTTCATCAGGGTTCCTGCACACGTGACTCTCTACGTTCACCCAAACCACCAAAATGACGCACTTTAGCTCATTTACCTTCTGCTGGAGGAAGAAAAGGGGATTCGATGCACGAACGTCTGAAATGAAGTAAAGGAATCTCAACGTTTTGAACATTTCTGAACTTATGCGGGAGTTTAAGTGAAATAAACGATGGTGGAGAATTAAAACACTGTTCTTCTGGTGGTTACAGATAATATATATAATATATATGATGACAGCAGATCTCTCCCACAGTTTGGGTTTACATTTGCAATAATTATTCATAAAATATCGAACCAGCGTCTTTCACCGTGTGTGTTGTTTTCACGAGTGACAGGACACACACACACACACACACACACACACACACACACACACACACACACACACACACACACACTCAGGAGCTGACTTTGACTGTCATCATTTCCACACGTCTCTTGAGTCACAGATGTCAACCCCCCCCTGAGGTCAGGGAGATTCTGTTGGGTGGCTGATAAAGACACGCTGGAGTGATGCAGCTTCCTTCCGACCCCCCCCACACACACTCTCACTCACACACACACACACACACACACACACACACACACACACACACACACACACGCTCGTACAGGAAATTAAAGGTCTACCTTCAGACCGACTCCACTCTGAGGAGATAAAAGAACCAGAACCTCTTCTTTAAGCTTCGTCGCGTAAGTGATTTTCTTTATTTCGTCAATTAGATTTTGAATTTACCGCGAAACTTTTTGTGTTTTAAAGAGAAAATTACCTGTATTTCACACACATTTAAAACGACCTTTAGAGTCGAGACTGATAAAAATGGATCTGCGGCGCAGCGACTCAGAGTTTCCAGAACCGAGACTGAGTTGAGGTTTGACAGAACCAGCAGAACCTCCGGAGGCTGCTGGTTCTGTGAGCTCAGAGAGGGGAGCAGGGTAGAAGGTTCCGTCTTGAACACACACACACACACACACACACACACACAGACACACACACACACACACACACACAGTCTCTCTCTCACACACACACACACACACACACACACACACACACACACACACACACACAGTCTCTCTCTCACACACACACACACACACACACAGTCTCTCTCTCACACACACACACACACACACACACACACAGTCTCTCTCTCACAAACACACACACTCACACAAACACTCTCTCTCTCTCACACACACACACACTGTGTCTCTCTCACACACACACACACACAGTCTCTCTCTCTCACACACACACAAACACACACACAAATATTCTCTCACACTCACACAGACACAGACACTCACACACACACACACACAATGTCTGCCATCCTTGTTAATTAGTCCTTAATGAACGTACGAAAACGCCCCCTGTTGCTATGGTTACAGAGAACCCACCTCCGAGGGCAGCCATGAACTGCAGCGTCACCCCGGCCGACTACGAGCGCTACCTCTTCCCGGCGGTCTACACGCTGGCGCTGGCGGTGGGCGTCCCCGGGAACGCGGCGGCCCTGGTGACCTTCGGCTGCAGGACGCGGCCCCGCACGGCCTTCAGCCTGTACCTCAGCAGCCTGGCGCTGGCGGACCTGCTCATCCTCGCCACGCTGCCCTTCCGCATCCACTACCACCTCAACGGGGGCGGCTGGGTGTTCGGGGACGTGGCGTGCCGCGTCACCGGCGTCCTCTTCTACGCCAACATCTACCTGAGCATCTGCTTCATGACCTGCATCTGCGTGGACCGCTACGTGGCCGCCGTGCACCCCCACGCCTACCTGCGCCTGCAGGGCCCCCGCCGCGCCGCCGTGGCCTGCGCGGCGCTCTGGACGGCGCTGGGCGTGGCCGTCCTGGTCTTCGTGCTCCTGGGGCCCCTGGAGACCAGGCGGGCGCGGGCCAGGAACGCCTGCTTCGAGAACTTCGCCAAGGCGGAGTGGACGTCGCGCCTGGGGGCGTACAGCTTCCTGTGCCTGACCTTCGGCTCGCTGCTGCCCTCCCTCGTCATCCTGGTCTGCTACCCGCTGGCGGCGAGGCGCATCTCGGCCATCGGGACGCGGACGGCGCGGAAGGCGGTGAGGGTGATCTACGCCATCCTGGCCATCATGCTGCTCTGCTTCGTGCCCAACCACCTGGTGTACCTGCTGCACCTGCTGGGCCGCATGGACGTCATCCAGGACTGCGCCGCCGTCAACGCCATCTACCACGCCCGCCGCGTCACCATGGCGATGGTCACCCTCAACACCTGCCTGGACCCCCTGCTGTACTACGTCACCACCGGGCGCTGCCGCTGGCCCGGCCTGAGGGTCCGCTCGTGGGTGGTGGACCGGATGAGGCGAGGCCGCGGCATTTACATCATCAACGCACCCTGACGCGGCTTCACGACATCGACACGATGTCTACGACACATCTACGATACGATATCTACAACATCTACGATATGATATCTACATCTACGATACGATATCTACGACAGAACATCTACGATATATCTACAACATCTACGATACGATATCTACAACATCTACGATACAATATCTACAACATCTGATACGATATCTACAACATCTGATACGATATCAATGACACATCTACGATACGATATCTACAACATCTACGATACGATATCTACAACATCTACGATATGATATCTACATCTACGATACGATATCTACGACAGAACATCTACGATATATCTACGACATCTACGATATGATATCTACAACATCTACGATACGATATCTACAACATCTACGATACGATATCTACAACATCTACGATACAATATCTACAACATCTGATACGATATCTACAACATCTACGATACGATATCAATGACACATCTACGATACGATATCTACAACATCTACGATACGATATCTACAACATCTACGATATGATATCAATGACACATCTACGATACGATATCTACGACATGATACGATCTACAAGATACAATATCTACGACATCTACGATATGATATCTACAACATCTACGATACGATATCTACAACATCTACGATACGATATCTACAACATCTGATACGATATCTACAACATCTGATACGATATCAATGACACAACATCTACGATACGATATCTACAACATCTACTATACGATATCTACAACATCTACGATACGATATCTACAACATCTGATACGATATCAATGACACATCTACGATACGATATCTACATCTACGATACGATATCTACAACATCTACGATACGATATCTACAACATCTATGATACGATATCTACAACATCTGATACGATATCAATGACACAACATCTATGACACGATATCTACAACATCTACGATACGATATCTACATCTACGATACGATATCTACAACATCTGATACGATATCAATGACACAACATCTACGATACGATATCTACAACATCTACGATACAATATCTACAACATCTACGATACGATATCTACAACATCTGATACGATATCAATGACACATCTACGATACGATATCTACAACATCTACGATACGATATCTACAACATCTACGATATGATATCTACAACATCTGATACGATATCAATGACACAACATCTACGATACGATATCTACAACATCTACGATACGATATCTACAACATCTACGATACGATATCTACAACATCTGATACGATATCAATGACACAACATCTACGATACGATATCTACAACATCTACGATACGATATCTACAACATCTACGATACGATATCTACAACATCTACGATACGATATCTACAACATCTGATACGATATGAATGACACAACATCTACGATATATCTACAGCTACGATACGATATCTACGACAGAACATCTACGATATATCTACAACATCTACGATGATATTGATGACGCAACATCTACGATACGATATCTACATCTACAACAAGATACTCACGATGTTACCTGTGATACAACACCATGATATCACCTACGGTACGATATCCAAGACATCTAAGATACGATATGTACGGTACGATACCCACAATATCCTCACCTGCGATACGACACCTCCAACATCTACGATACGATTTCTGCCAAACTGTTCGAACCCCCATGAAAAATGTTGACTAAAAAAATAAAGTTGTTTTGCTTTTTTTTACTAAAGCTGGACGGACTCAGGCTGAGTAAAAAATCTTTTATTGGGGGTTCTGTGAAGGGGGGGTTGTTTGGGGGGGGGGGTCAGCTGGTCCTGGGGGGTCAGCAGAGTCCAGCAGGAAGACCTTTCTTCAGCAGCGTGGACAGGAAGCTGCCCAGGTCTTCGTCCTGAAAGAGGGAGGCGTTCACCACAAAGCAGCAGCTGCTGGAGGAGCGCTGGGCTCACGTCACGTTTCCTCATTTCAGCTTCGACTTTTTCACCCCTCAACGACTTTTGTGAATCTCATTTTCCACTTGAGAGAAGGAGCCGGTGTTCATTAAAAAACCAGGAGAGGCTCAAGAAGGCGAGCCTCAACAGTTTATTGTCCTCCGAGTGCTTTCCTGACACTGGTAAGTGTGTGACCTTCACATTAAAAGCACGCCAGGCTGCAGGAGGCTGCAGACCTCCGGTTTTACATGAACTCATGAAGCCGCACAAACCGCTCGCCTCCGCTGCGCCGATGTTACCTCACCCACCCACTTTCAATTCAGCCTCGGTTATAATGTTCCACTTTCACAAAATAACCGCCCACGTGTGTGCGCGCGCACGTGTGTGTGTGAGACCTGCGGCTGCAGCTGCATGCTTCCCCAAATGCGTCTCTTGTGATGTGTGTGTGTGTGTGTGTGTGTGAAACAGGACAGAGAACCTGAGCCTCAGTGAGACAGCGCCCCCTGCTGGCCTCAGAGAAGCCTACATCAGACCGGTTCAGGACGTGGAGGGACGCGCGTCCTCACCTGGTAACTCCATGACAACAGCAGCACCTTCATGCTGGCATCCTCAGCAGACGAGGACACTTTGACCACGATGGACTCCACCATGACCGTCCCGTCGGGCAGGTGCTGGATGGTGTAACCCTTCAACACGCTAAGGACACACAAGGAGAGGGCGTCAGCACGCGGCCCGTGCAGCCAGCAGAGAGGTGCGCCCCGCCCCGGCGTCCCCCGCAGCACCTCTTCAGGTGCGTGTAGATGCGGTGCAGCGTGTCGTTGTCACTGTGGGGGTCCTGCAGGTGGACGCGGCAGGTGAAGCGGAGCTGGTGCTCGTTGAGGCCCAGCTCCTTCAGCGCCTGCTCCGACGACACCAGCCTCAGGCTCTGCGATGGACAGAGCACACGGGGGTGAAGAGAAGGTCCAGCGCCCCTGGTCAACGAGGGGATTGAGGCCAGAGCGCCACACGTACGTTTTCTTTCATGATCAGGGTTCCGTGCATGGGGCGAGGCTTTTTGGGATCAGGAAGAGGCCCTGAAAGACAGGAATGAGGTCATCACGTGTGAAGGACCGCCCACCGAGTGTGAAGGACCTCCCACCGAGTGTGAAGGACCGCCCACTCTGAGAAGGACCGCCCACTGAGTGTGAAGGACCGCCCACTGAGCGTCCACAGCGTTTCCTCGGCCCCGCCCCAAACGCACCTCCCAGCGCCATCTCCCTCTTCAGCAGGTTGAGCGAGATGTCGACGGGCACGCTGGGGTTGGTGGTCACCGCCACCGTCTCTCCGTTGGCCGGCATGTAGCAGTCGATACCTGCCGGGGAGGTCGGGATCGAGTCAGCCCTCGACGGGATTACGGCCCGCGGGGGCGGATGAGCAGCGGACTCACTGAACTCCTGCTCGATCTTCCCCTTCAGGAACTCCATCTTGGCCGCCTCCCCGTGCACCAGCAGCATGTTGCGCGGCTCCGCCATGCGGATCAGCTGCATGATGCCTTTGGCGTCGGCGTGGGCGCTGAAGGACATGTACTCCACCTGCAGCTTCACGTCCAGCTGCACACACGTTTAGTCTGACCGTTAGTCCGGTTTTGGGAAAACGGGTCACCATCGAGATGAACGGGAATAAGAGACGATTCCCAGATCCTGGAAGTTCTCCGCAGGCGTCGGAGTCCGGTCCTCAGGGGCGGGCATCCTGCCGGGTTTTCCGATCTACCAGGTGGGAATCTGCTTCTGCTTCACCAGATTTCAGCAGATTCCCACCTGGTAGATCGGAAAACCCGGCCGGATCCCGCCCCTGGGGACCGGACTCCGACCCCCTGATGTTCTGATATCCCAGCTCCCTTCCTCACCATTGCTCTTCCTTCCATCTCCAGCTTCCTCTGTCCGTTTAGGATCTTGTGTCCGATGGTTCCTTGGACGCAGTAACCCGGCATGATCACCTGGAAGAAGCGGAAGCGTGTTTTATTCCCGGGCCCGACGCCTCCCCGCCCGGCCCCCCTGCGCCGAGCTCACCATGTTCTTCTCGTTTCCGGCCCACTTCTTGAAGATCTGCAGGGACTGGCCGGCGTGCAGCATTCCCGGCGTGGCGAAGACCACCTGAAAGAGCAGAAGGGCGTCACGGCCCGGTCCCCCCCCGGAGCGTATCCGGAGGGGGGGGCAGCTACCATGGGACCGGGGTTGTCGGCGTAGGAGCGGTCGAAGGCCTTGATGTGCTTGAACTCGAACATGTTCCTCTGGACGAAGGTCTTGCGGATCTTCTGGTTGGTCCAGGTGATGAAGAGCTTGTAGTAGTGGTTGGCCTTCTCCGTCAGCCCGGTGGAGAAGTAGATGGGAGCCTTCAGGTTCATCCTCTCCCTGTCGGAGGACAAGAAGCTCCTGAGAACATCCGCCTCCTCCCTCCTTCTTCTGATCACCAGGACGGAGGAAGCATCTACCAAAACGTCTCCAGCAGGATGCACAGCTCTTGCGCTCTTCCCAGGGCAAACACCGGAATCAGGACCTGGAAGGAGAGGGTCCGAGACGTTCCCGCGCTGAGGGGAGGGACCGGGACGACGGGGGCCGCGGGCGGCGCTCACCTTCCCCCCCCGCTCGATGGACTCGTGCACCTTCTTCAGGAAGTCCCTCTCCCTGCACCTCTTGGAGTCGCGGATGGTCGTGGCGTACGTGGATTCCGAGATGAGGATGTCGGGGCGACACTTGTCGATCCACGCCGCTCTGCGAACGCGGCGGGCGAGGTCAGCGCGCGGAGGAACCGCGAGCCCAGGAAGAAGAAGACGAGGAGGAGGAGGACTCACCCCAGATGTCTGTCGGGCGTCATGTTGTAGTCCCCCTGGAGCAGAAGAAGAAGCCCACCCCGGTGAACCAACAGGGCGATGACGTCATCGCGGAGACATCGGGGACACTGACCGTGTACACGACCGACTCTGAGCCCACTTTGATGTGGACCATCGCAGCCCCCAGGACATGTCCCGCGTAGTACGCCTTGATCTCCAGCTCATCGTCCACCTCCAGGAGGACAGTGGAGGACACAAGAGGACAGAGGAGGACACAAGAGGACAGAGGAGGACACAAGAGGACAGAGGAGATGACAGGAGGACACAAGACGACAGAGGAGGACACAAGAGGACAGAAGAGAGACAGGAGGACAGAAGAGGACACAGGAGATGACAGGAGGACAGAGGAGGAAACAGGAGGACACAAGAGGACAGTGGAGGACACAAGAGGACAGAGGAGGAGACAGGAGGACAGAGGAGGACACAAGAGGACAGAGGAGGACACAAGAGGACAGAGGAGGACACAAGAGGACAGAGGAGGAGACAAGAGGACAGAGGAGGAGACAGGAGGACAGTGGAGGACACAAGAGGACAGAGGAGGACACAAGAGGACAGAGGAGGAGACAGGAGGACAGAGGAGGACACAAGAGGACAGAGGAGGACACAAGAGGACAGAGGAGGACAAAGAAAGGGAGATGACAGGAGGACAAAGAGGAGAGAGGGACAGAAGAGGACACAGGAGATGACAGGAGGACAGAGGAGGAAACAGGAGGACACAAGAGGAGACAGGAGGACAGAAGAGGAGACAGGAGGACACAAGAGGACAGAGGAGATGACAGGAGGACAGTGGCGGACACAAGAGGACAGAGGAGGGAGGACAGAGGACATAAGAGGACAGAGGAGATGACAGGAGGACACAAGACGACAGAGGAGGACACAAGAGGACAGAAGACGAGACAGGAGGACAGAAGAGGACACAGGAGATGACAGGAGGACAGAGGAGGAAACAGGAGGACACAAGAGGAGACAGGAGGACAGAAGAGGAGACAGGAGGACACAAGAGGACAGAGGAGATGACAGGAGGACAGTGGAGGACACAAGAGGACAGAGGAGGAGACAGGAGGACAGAGGACATAAGAGGACAGAGGAGATGACAGGAGGACACAGGAGGAGACAAGAGGACAGAGGAGGACAAAGGAGGACACAAGAGACAAAGGAGGACACAGGAGGAGACAGGAGACAAAGGAGGACACAGGAGGAGACAGGAGACAAAGGAGGACACAGGAGACAAAGGAGGACACAAGAGACAAAGGAGGACACAGGAGGAGACAGGAGACAAAGGAGGACACAGGAGACAAAGGAGGACACAAGAGACAAAGGAGGACACAGGAGGAGACAGGAGACAAAGGAGACAAAGGAGGACACAAGAGGACACAGGAGATGACAGGAGGACACAGGAGACAAAGGAGGACACAGGAGACAAAGGAGGACACAGCGTGTTCAGTGTGGACCATCGCAGCTCCCAGCACGTGTCCTGCGTAGTTCGCTCCAGCTCATCGTCCACCCGCCCGCCACAGCAGCTGGACCGAGCGTCGTCGGGGACGGGCGGGGCGCTGGGCCCGAGGGGCTCACCTGGACGGTCTGGTGGAGGTTGAGAGGAACGACCTTCTTCATGCAGTCCTTGATCATCTGGGAGGTGAAGAAGTTGGTCTCGCCCTTCTTGTCCACGGTGATCTTCCTGAAGTCCTCCAGCAGGATGGGGCAGATGGCCTTGGTGGGGTGGGTCATGTAGATGGGCCCGTCGTAGCCCACCATCTCGCTCATGTAGGGCAGCGCGCCGCAGTGGTCCAGGTGGAAGTGGCTGGCGAGGAGGACGAGACGCCGTGACCGCCGCCGGGGGACGCCGCGGGGGACGCTCCGAACACGAGCGCCACCTACCTGATGATCACGCAGTCCAGGAACTCGGTCAGGCGGCCGTTCTGCGTCACGTACGAGAAATCTGGGAAGCGCCTCTGCAACACAGACGGTGGAGGACGGTGAACGTGGGACGGTTGTCCTGAGGTGTGGACGCGTCCAGCAGGAGTCCCCGCGTCCCCACTCACGTCGTCGTTGTAGCCCATGTGCATGCCGCAGTCCAGCATGATGTTCTTGCCTCCGATGGACACCAGGATGCAGCTACGGCCCACGTCCTGTCCAGCTCCTGCAGGAGGACACCACGGAGGGGACAGGAGGACACGGGAGGAGACAGGAGGAGACAAGAGGACAGAGGAGGAGACAAGAGGACAGAGGAGGAGACAAGAGGAGACAAGAGGACAGAGGAGGAGACAAGAGGACAGAAGAGGAGACAGGAGGAGACAAGAGGAGGAGACAGGAGGAGACAAGAGGACAGAGGAGGAGACAAGAGGAGACAAGAGGACAGAGGAGGAGACAGGAGGAGACAAGAGGACAGAGGAGGAGACAAGAGGAGACAAGAGGACAGAGGAGGAGACAGGAGGAGACAAGAGGAGGAGACAGGAGGAGACAAGAGGACAGAGGAGGAGACAAGAGGAGACAAGAGGACAGAGGAGGAGACAAGAGGAGACAAGAGGACAGAGGAGGAGACAGGAAAACAGAGGAGGACACAAGAGGACACAAGAGAAGACAAGAGGACATAAGAGGAAACAGGAGGACCCCAGAGGACAGAGGAAGACACAATAGGACACAGGAGGACACAATAGGACACAATAGGACAGAGGAGGACACAATAGGACAGAGGAGGACACAATAGGACACAGGAGGACACAATAGGACACAATAGGACAGAGGAGGACACAATAGGACACAGGAGGACACAATAGGACACAGGAGGACACAATAGGACAGAGGAGGACACAATAGGACAGAGGAGGACACAATAGGACACAGGAGGACACAATAGGACAGAAGTTAGAAGATGCTCCGATGACAACGTGGATTAGCTTCTGGAGCTAACAGCCAACATTAAGATATGTGCTGGTTTGTGCTGGTTTGTGCTGGTTTGAGAGCAGCAGCCAAAGAAAAGGCGCGTCTTGAGCCACTTTAGCGAACATCGTCACTCCTGGACGAGTTTAATCCGGCGGAGCTGCGACTCACCCAGCGGCGTCACTTTGATCTCGGGCATGTTGTCTCAGGTTTGGGCTCGCTAAAGAGGCCTCAGACGATTCGGGACGATTGTGGAGGAACACCGGGACGTTGGTTTAAAACACGAGGACAAACATGTTTAAAACATGACGGCAAACGTGTTTGAAAGACGGAGACGCGTCCTCTTTAGCGCCGGACCCACCGGTAGTACCGCACAACAACATCCGGTAACCGCTGTCACAATAAAATCACCTTTCGAGCTCATCGTCAACCTTGATTATTTATCTGCATTTCACAAAATTGATTCACGTTAAGTCTATAAAATTAAATATCCATGTTGATAGACGGAGGTAAAGGTAAAGAAACATGCATGGATATAAAAAAATAAGTGCATGCATCAACCAAACCTCTGTGTTGCACATGATCTCTTTGTCTTTAATAGCAATATAACTTTTTAAAAATTTATTTATGTTTCTTTCCTGCTGTGGGCTTTTAAAGCTTTATCCTTCAACAGCTCCGCTATTAGCGTGGTGGTCCGGTCGTCATGGTAACGATGGTCCTATGCGACACTTTTATTGTGAAGGCCCGGTTTCCGGTGTCTACCGGATGGCATCTGCGGCGGATTAAAGCAGGAAAAACCTGCAGGGACTCAAAGACTGGTTCCTGCACCCTCCTGCCGCTTCCTGCCGTCATTCCGGGCTCGTAAGCCGACAGCCGTCTGCTCCCATGCCGCTGCGGAGCTGAGCCGCCTGTCGGGGGGATCATGGCCGCTCCTGAGCCTCCGGAGTCCCGGTTCTCCCTGCAGGAGGTCCTGGACTCCTTCAGACTGGGGCTGTCCCCGAGCAAGGAAGTTTATCTGCAGCACTACGTGGACGGCTGGCGAGGCCTGATCAAGTGAGTGACGGTGCCTCAGGCACGTGACGTCACCGTGGTGGGTTCACGTGCCCGGCGTCTTCCCCCTCAAGGGCCTCGTCCTGTGGCCCCTGCCGTGTGACGTGTCCCCCTCCTCACCTGTCCTCACCTGTCCTCCCCCCTGGTGCAGGTTCCTCAACAGTCTGGGGAGCGTGTTTGGCTTCATCTCCAAGGACGCCGTGGGGAAGGTCAAGATCCTGCAGGGTCACCTGGACGGGGACAGCCGGTCCCACTACGCCACCGCCCAGTCCATGGTGGACTACGAGCTGGACCACCAGCTGGTGGACCTGACCCGGAGGGGGGAGCACCCGGAGTCGGGCTGCCGCACCCTCCTGAGGCTGCACCGCGCGCTCCGCTGGCTGGAGCTCTTCCTGGAGCGGCTGCGCGTCAGCGGCCAGGACGAGAGGACGTCGGCGATGTGCGCCGACGCCTACAACGAGTCGCTGGCGCGGCACCACCCCTGGGTGGTGCGCAAGGCGGCGGGCCTGGCCTTCTGCGTGCTGCCGGGCCGCGAGGCCTTCTTCGAGGTGATGAACGTGGGCCCGGCGGAGCGGGTGGTGGCGGTGCTGGGGGAGGCCCTGCCGCTCATCTCGGAGGTTTACCAGATCACAGAGGCGCTGTTCGCCGAGCGCGCGCTGCTCGACCTGCCCTAGACCGTCCTACACACTCACACACACTCACACACACACTCAACATAATTCATAGTTGATCATCAATCCTTCGTTCCTGATGAACCCGGACCTGCTGAGCTCAGCACCTTGAATTCCCTTAACTTCTGATTATCAGATGATTTTTACTATTTTTTTAAATATCACCTCTATTTAATCATTTAAATGTCATTTTTTTAATAATCAAACTATATTTAAAGTGATTTTCTGTCTGTTCGTGGATCAATAAATGTGCGATTTAGTCCGGAAATGACCACATTTCGCGTCTTCCTGCGAAAAACGGCAGTTTTACGGCACGTTTTTATTTTTCTGGCCACACGAAAACAGCAGCGAACGCCTAAAGGAACCGTCCGCGAGCTCCGCCGTCGCTCAAACCACCTGAAGCCTGGAAACGAGAGCCGACCCCTCAAAAGTCAGATAAGAAAACGAGAAAAAACACCGCAAACGAAAAGGTCGGGTCAAACGCAGACGGGGTCGGAGCCCGGCAGGACTTCAGCGTTCAACTCAAAGAGATCAAAGATGGAGATCAAAGAGCCGCGGCCAACAAACGGGGCTCTGGTCTTCAGTCCAGCTCCTCCAGGTCGTCCATGTCCAGCTTCTTGATCTTCCTGTCTGTGAAGAGAGTCGCCCGTCAGCTGGCCCACCGCCACGCCCGCCCCCCCGACTCACTGAAGTGGCCCTCGATCTGCCGGATGAGGTCCATGCTGCGCTGGCTGTCCACCATGTTGACGGCGAAGCCGCGCTTCCCGAAGCGCCCCGAGCGGCCGATCCGGTGGAGGTACGTCTCGTTGTCGGCGTGCCCGGCCAAGTCCACCGGGAGGTCGAAGTTGACCACCAGGGTCACCTGCTCCACGTCGATGCCTGCGGGCGCCCCCCCCCAGGTGAGCCCCCGGTCCCAGTCAGACCAGTCAGACCAGTAGACGGCGCCTCTCACCTCGGGAGCACACGTTGGTGGTCACCAGCACCTTCTCCTTGCCCTGCCTGAAGCGCTCGATGACGGCGGCCCGCTGCTCCACCGTCATCTCCCCGCTCAGCACCCCCACCTGGTGGCCCTCCCGGGTCATGCTCTCCGCCAGCCAGGACGCCGTCCTGCGGGTCTGAACCGGAGCGGGTCAGGACCCCCACCGCAATCCCCCGGACTAACGCCCGGGACCCGGACCCGCCCCCCGGGACACCCCGGGACCCGGACCCGCCCCCCGGGACACCCCGGGACTCGGACCCGCCCCCCGAGACACCCCGGGACCCGGACCCGACCCCCGGGACCCCCGGACCCGCCCTCGCCAGCAACTTGAACTGCGACGTCGTGGACTGACGGGAACGTCAGCGGGAGCGCCGTCGCCACGTCCCGGGAGGTCAAGCGATTACCTGGCAGAAGACGATGGTCTGGGCGATGGTCAGGCAGGCGTACAGGTTCCCCAGCGCGGCGAACTTCTCCTCCTTGTCCTTGCACACGATGTAGAACTGCCGGATGTTGTCCAGGGTCTCCTCCTCACGCTTCAGCCGGATGATGTTGGGGTTGGGGATGATCCGCTCCGCAAACTTCCACACCGAGTCCTCGAAGGTGGCGGAGAAGAAGAGCCTCTGGCAGTCCTTGTGGAGCAGTCTGAGGAAGAGGAGGATGAAGAGGAGGAAGAGAATGAGGAGGAGGAGGAAGAGAATGAGGAGGAGGAGGAAGAGAAAGAGGAGGAGGAAGAGAAAGAGGAGGAGAATTAGGAGGAGGAGGAGGAAGAGGAGGGGAAGGAGGAGGAGAGGAAGATGAGGGGGGGAGGAGGAGAGAAAGATGAGGAAGAAGAGAAAGACTAGGAAGAGGAGGAGGATGGAGGGAGGGGGGAGATGAGGGGAAGGAGGAAGATGAGGAGGAGGAGGGGAAGGAGGAAGAGGAGAGGAATAGAATGACAAAAGGAAGAAGAGAAGGAGCAGAAGGAAGAAGAGGAGGAGGACGAGAATGGGGAGGGGAGAAGAGGAGGAAGAGGAAGATGAGGGGAAGATGAGGAGGAGGAGGAAGAAGAAGAAGAGGAGGAAGAAGAGGGGGAAGAGGAGGAGGAGGAGGGGGAAGAAGAAGAGGGGGAGGAGGAAGAAGAGGAGGAGGAAGAGGGGGAGGAAGAAGAAGACGGGGAGGAGGAAGAGGAAGAGGGGGAGGAGGAAGAGGGAGGAAGAGGAAGAGGAGGAGGAGGAGGAGGAAGAGGGGGAGGAAGAGGAGGAGGAGGGGGAGGAAGAGGGGAGGAGGAGGAGGAGGGGGAGGAGGAGGAGGAGGAGGAGGGGGAGGAGGAGGAGGAGGAGGGGAGGAGGGGGAGGAGGAGGGGGAGGAGGAGGGGGAAGAGGGGGAGGAGGAGGGGGAGGAAGAAGAAGAGGAGGAGGGGGGGAGGAGAGAGGGAAGAGGGGGAGGAGGGGGAGGAGGAGGAGGGGGAGGAGGAGGGGGAGGAGGAGGAGGAGGAGGGAGGAGGAGGGGGAGGAGGAGGAGGAAGAGGAGGGGGAGGAGGAGGGGGAGGAGGAGGAGGAAGAGGAGGGGGAGGAGGAGGAGGAGGGGAGAGGGGAGGGGGAGGAGGAGGAGGGGGAGGAGGAGGAGGGGGAGGGGAGGAGGAAGAGGGGGAGGGGGGGGAGGGGGAGGAGGAGGAGGGGGAGGGGGAGGAAGAGGAGGAGGAGGGGGGGAGGGGGGAGCAGGGGGAGGGGGAGGGAGGGGGAGCAGGGGGGGGGGGGGCCCCCACACACCTCTGGATGCGGATGCTCTGGTCCCGGTGTCCCTGCATGGCGATCATGACGTCGGCCTCGTCCAGCACGAACATGGAGACCTTGCGGGGGTCCAGGACCTTCTGCTTGGTGCACCAGTCGAACACGGTGCCCGGCGTCCCGATCACGATGTGCTCCTGCACCTTCGCCCCCTTCGCAACTGACAGAAGGCAGACCGGCCTCAGGACGGTTCGGCCCCGGGGGGGCGACGGGGGCGGAGCCTCACGTACTTCGGTTCCCGCGGACGGCGTACACCAGCTTGACGTCGCTGCAGAACCTCCCCATCTGCTCGATGACCTGCCCGATCTGCAGCGCCAGCTCGTACGTGGGCGCGATGCAGAGGCACTGCGGCGACAAACGGCGCCTTCAGACCCTCCGACCCCCCGACCCCCCCCCCTCCCCCCCGCGGTTACCTGAGGCCAGGCGTCGGCCGGGTTCACGTTGCTCAGCATGGCGAGGCAGAACGCCGCCGTCTTCCCGGTGCCGGACTGGGACTGGGCGATCAGGTTCTGAGGCCTCGGGCCGGGGGAGAGAGGAGAAGGGACGCAGTCAGGCCCGGTCCCAGGACCCGGGGGCGTGCTGTCGGACCCGCGCGGACTCACGGGTGCGCCAGCATCAGGGGCAGCGCGTTCTCCTGGATCCCCGAGGGCCGGTTGAAGCCCATCTGGTACACGCCCCGCAGCAGCTCGGGCTTCCTGCGCAGCGCCACGGGTTAGAGGGCCGGGGGGGGGACGGGGGGGCGTCGGGGGGGAGTCGGGGGACTCACAGTCGGAGCTCCTCGAAGGACTTGACGGAGTAGAGGGGGGAGTTGGGGTCGCTCTGCTGGACCTCCACCCGGTTCCGGTTGAGGACCAGCGAGCGGCGGATCAGCTTGTTGAGGAGGGACTGCTGGGCCAGGTCCACCCGGTCCCCCTGGGGGGCCCAGCTCTCGTCCTCAGAGCCTCCCGCGTCCGTGTTACCTGGGCAGGTGCGTGGGGGGGCAAAGAGATCAAAGGGCAGGGACCAGACATCAAAGCAGGATTCGGATTAAAAAAAAACCCAACTCACCGTTGATGTCAGCTCTCGTGACGCTCGGCCGTCGTTCCGCGTTCTTTGAAATATCAAAGCAGACAGGGGAGGGGTTCCACTTTGATCATCAAAGAACTTCAAAGAACTTTTTTTTTTTTTTTTTCCGGAGGGCGCGTGAGGCTAGGCTAGCCCGCTAACGCCCACCGGGACGCCCGGTCCGGGCGGGGCCGTCCCGACCTACCTGGGGGCCCGGGGCCGACGCCCGCGGCGTGTCCCCGCCGGACGCCCACGGCTCCTCGAACATCGCTGCCGATGGCGGCTCCGGACGACCTCGACGATGCTGGGCGGGAGTGCACGCGCCGCCTGACCCCGCCGGACCGAGCGCCGCTGCTGCCTTCACGGCGCGTCGGAGATCCGCCTTAGCGACGCCGCTGCGCGCGTGAACGCTCGCGGTGAAGGTGAGCGGGGCTGGACGTCGAGGCGACCCGGGTCCGGGGAACCACGCGAGCCGCGGGGCGTCTTCCCGTCTGCCTCCGGCGGCCGTCGCGGCGGGTTAAGGGCGCGGAAAGGCGGCGTGTTGTTGCGGTGGTGGAAGTTTCGAGAGGGCGCTGAAAGCAGCGCGGCGCCGCTGCTGAGCCAGCTCACTTCGGCCGCCCGGCAAACACACAAGTCATCCCCTTTCTCTCGAAATACACTAGAAACGACGGCCCCGGGCCCGCTTTTCAATACACTGCTTAGGTTTTAAATTCGGCTTTCACTCTGATTGCACTCTTTGTCTTTTGCACTGTGTTCCAATTCCAATCATTTGAAAGTTGTGGACCCCCCAGAGCCAAAGATTTACCCCTTTCACAGCCCTTCTGCCCTCTAATGTTCACAACATGATGTCCTCACGGGCGTGGGAGACGCTGCGAGGCCGCTCAAGAGTCCTAGCCCCCATATCAAACACACCTGTTTCCCCAGATTTAATCACAGCCTGTAATTGTCATGGTAACCTTGTGAGGGAACAGGCGGATCCGCAGAGACAGCCCAACACCAACATCAGAGTTAACAGCTTCCCAGAGAGATTCATTTGCAAATTCACTCTATTTTAATGCAGTGGCAATAAAGGCCTCTCATTTTATTAGAGCCGATGTGGCGGCGGCGGGGAGGGCTGCGCCCGCCACCTGTTGTTGATTTCATGTTGCAGGAGAAAAAGCCTGAATTGTTTCTGTCCACCGCAGGGAGAGACGCTGGTGTCTTGGATGCACCCGCTGGAGAAGGGGGGAGGGTTAATGAAAAAAAAATGAGTCCTCGCCCCCCCTTCCCCACTCCAGCATCCGCGGGGGGAGGAGGAGGAGAATAGATGGAGACAGTTCATGCAACCACATGTTGCTGCAGCAGCTCCATCACCCTCCTTCCGTCCCTCCTTCCGTCCCTCCTTCCGTCCGTCCTTCCTTCCTTCCTTTTTTTTTTTCAGAATTCCCGTCCACGCCAAGTGAGCTGCAGCTGTAGCGTCTTCCACCTGTGGCAGCACCCGCCAGCCCTCCACACCACCGAGACAGAACACAAAGCTGAGGGGGCTGATAGGAGGAGGATATCTCTCATCACAAGTGGACTTCTGACTGGGCGAGAGAGAGAGAGAGAGAGATCCTCACCGCGCTGAGCCGACACAGATGAGAGGTAAGGGAACGACCTTCCAGCCTCCTGGCTGCAGCGTCTTTGTTTGCATCCATTAAAGCTTGTTTTTATTCAGATGGGGGGGGGTCCGGTATTCCTGCTCTATATCCAGATGCAGTTTCCCAACAGGTGGTTTCTGGAGCATCTGCTCACCGTGGTGACACTAATGAGGGCAGACAAGCGAGGCAGCGGCGAGGTAGAGCGCTCCGAGTTGACGGTTTGAATAAATCCTGCAGGGTGACTCATAAGCCAGACGGCGGAGTCGCATCCTGGGACTTTTAACGGGGATCCGCCGAGAGCGGAGCGCAGCAGCCGGAGCCTCCGGGCACCACTTGGGCTCAGCCCGACTTTGAGCGCGGGCGTTTAGATCGACGACCCGCCTGATTGGCTCCGTTCACCCCAGACCCTCGGAACCGATGGCGATCGGGCTCCGGGTCCCTCGGGCGACGCTCCGGGTCGCTCCGGTCGGGGGATTCTCGCCGCCTAAATGGGGCTTGGGCGTGAACTAATGGGGCGACGTCCACAGTCATTGTCACTCGTGACTGGATGAGTGTTGAGGAGGACCGGAGGAGGCAGGGAGGGGGGGCAACGATCTTGCGTTCCCGACGCTCCCGGGCCGTCGTGGAGCCCGACAGGTCCTTCTTCGTGACGCGGTGTCATTGAGGACCCAGACGGTACCTCGGCGACGCCTCCGGACAGAACCCTCATTTGTTCACACCAGTAACTTCGTAGATGTTCCAGAACATCAGGAGGTCGGTCCAGATGTGGGAGCGCAGGTTTCAGCGCCCTTAAAACCCAGCTGTTGTTGAGGAGAGCCGCTCCGGCTCCATCTGAGAGCGTTGGGGGCTACAGGACCGGTTCTGCTCTCTGATTGGACACAAGGTGGCGCTGCTGGGGGGGGGCTGCCCAACAAATGGCTGTAATCACATCTGTATGACCTTTTGCTGCTGGCAGTTATTACTCCCGGGGTGATTAGTGAATATTGATCACGTGACCACCTCTAAGAGCTGCTTTGGAAGCGGGGGGGCCCGTGTTTGTGCCGCAGCGGCGGGGGGAGAGGCGCTCCGGTTCCGTCTGCAGGCAGCGAGGCGAGCAGAGCCGTCTCTATGGAAATCGCTTTCGTCATAGCGGTTCCCATCAAGCCTGTGTGGGTCTGTGGTCAGGCGGCACCCGAGATGACTGGTGGAGGAGCCCACATTAGCAACCAGGCCCGCTCCCCTGATTGTGCCGCATCATTTACATAATTAACGTGACGGCCTCTGTTCCTACCTGAACTTTCTCGCTTCGCCTGGCACTTCATTTCCCTCCTCTAATGGCGCCAACATCCATTCCAAATGGCACGAGCCCTGCTTCCACCTCCCGCTGAAGGTTTCCACATCTGTCTCACAGCGTGATTACACCCTGGCGTTTGATGTTATTGCTAGGTAACTAACGCTGTAAACCTCTGAGATGTCGCGCTGCTGCTCAGGCCACCGATGCTAAATCCATACAAATGCCGCTCTAATCCCGGCGGGGGGCGGCGGAGAGGGACTAACAGGTATCAGGATCTGTGAATCCAGCTGTGAGCTTTGAGGCTGCTCCAGCTGATAACATCTGGGGGTGTGAAGGAGGTCGAGCTTCGCCTGCTGAAGCTGAGAACACTCCCTCAGACGTTCCTATTTCTGATCCGACAGAGTCCTAAAACCAGCGAAATGCCTGGGCTCATTAACAAGGAGAACCGGAGCGCTCTGCCCCTCAGCGTCTCTGACATCACTTCCTGTGTCAGGGGTTACACTCTGGCCATGACGGCTTCGCTGACGTACGAAAACATCGAAGATCACACAATCGAAGGTGAGGACCAGCACACCTGAAGCTCTCCGTTAAAAACGCTGTGGTCGTCGCCAGTTGGATGTCTCTGGTTCTCTCTGGTTGTTGGTTGTCTGGTTAATTGTTGTCTGGTTATTTGTGTCTCTGGTTGTTGCTTTTCTCTGATTGTTGGTTGACTGGATAGTTGTCTGATTGTTTCTGGTTGTCTCTGGTTGATGTCTCTGGTTGTTGGTTGTCTGGTTGTTGTCTCAGGTTGTTGGTTGTCTGGTTGGTTGTTGGTTCTCTCTGGTTGTTGGTACTTTCTGGTTGTTTGTTGTCTTGTTTTCTTTGGTTATATCCGGTTGCTGGTTGTCTGGTTGTTGTCTCTGGTTGTTAGTTGTCTGTGGTGGTTGTCTCTGGTTGTTGGTTGTCTCTGGTTGTTATCTTTGATTGTTCATTCTCTCTGGTTGTTTGTTGTCCAGTTGTTTGTTGTTGTCTCTGGTTGTTGGTTATGTCTGGCTGTCTCTGGTTGTTGTTTGTCTCTGGTATTTCTGGTTGTTGGTTGTCTGTTTTTCTCTGGTTGTGTTTGTCTGTGGTTCTTGTCTGCGGTTGTTGTCTCTGGTCGTCTGTGCTTCCTGTCAACATGTCTGACCTTTCCTCTGCTGTTATCAGGGATCTTCATTTATCCTCTGGAGGAAAATTCCATCGTTGTGGGCTTCGAGTCGATGATTTCCAGTCAGATTATAACGCTGCAAATCAAAGACAAATCAAAAATCGAAGACTGTTTTCTGGACTGCTGCCACTCGTCTAACGGAGTCCTTCAGGGAGTCAATGGTAACAGATTTTCAGAGTGCTGAGGGCTGTTTCATATCAATAATACGACTGTACAAGGAGTCTGTGCAGCATCAGCTCGGATGAAAGCAGATTCTGGATGTTTGCAGGACACATCGTGATGGACGAGGACCTGGAGAGGACGGTGCTGGTGGTTAACCTCGGGATCATCCCGCCAATGGAGACTGTGCATGTTCTGGTCAGCACCTCCTCAGAGCTCTGCACCCTCCCCAGCGGGGGCATCAGCGTCTCCTCCCCGCCGGCCTGCACGCCACGCGTCCAGAGAACCATCAACGAGGAGCAGGGGCTGTCACCAAACTTCTCCAGAGCGTAAGAAACCCCAGCGTCCGGCTCTTCTACCACCGTGTCCACGTTTTCCGCTGCTTCGTGTTCACATTGTCCATGGCTCCATCTCCATAACTTTCAGGAGGCCCTCTGGTGTGTCCAGCCCTCACGACCAAACTCCAAGCTCTCCTCAGCTCTGGTTGTCCTCAGTCCTGGAGGAGGACACCATCAATTCCATGGACTACGAGTTCAATTTCCAGCTGGAGATACGAGCTCCTTATCTCCTCGCAGGTCACCGAATGCTGCTTTGTCCTCTGAACATTTGGGGTTGGGTCTTCAGGCTGCTCCTCTCAGGATCTCCAGCAGGAAAACAGCCTCTGCTCTGCCTCTGTTGTAGGTGTGGAGAGCCCGTCTCACGCCATCCGGGCCGACGCAGACCCTCTGGCTCGCTCCGCCACCAGTGTCGTCATCACTCTGGCTGACAAGTACACTTACGACTGCCCCGTCAGGATCCTCATCTACCCCAGTGGTAGGTCAAAGGTCACTCCGGCCTCTCAAGTGTAATGTTTGAAGACAGTTCAGAGCGTTAGAATCAGATCTGATACGTGGGCGTGCAGCAGCCTCCAGCTCTCTCTTCTCCCTGGTGTGAGCGTGTGTGTGTGTGTGTGTGTGTGTGTGTGTGTGTGTGTGTGTGTGTGTGTGTGTGTGAGTTCTGTTATGAAGGTCTCGTTGTTCCACTTTGATTCAGATGTGACAATGAAGTGTTTCCCGGGCTGAGAGGGGAGGAGGAAGCGTCAGGCCTGCTGTTGAAGGTGTCCAGGACACGTTGAGCTCCAGATGTGCTGATATGGAAACGACCCTCACAGCAGCTGAAGCCAGTTGTTCTAGGCAGATGTGACAAAAGGGGGACCCGTGTTGGGGGTGTGAGCGGGGGATGGCCTCATTGTTATGCAGATGTGTCATTTTGAGTCCCGTGCCGTCGGCTGGTTGTTCTGAGGTTCCGCATCCACCTGGTGACAGATTCCTTTCTCCGCTGAGTCAGTCAGATGGAAACATTTACGGTCGCTCCTGTGTCGCTCCAGAGCCTCACCTGCCTCACGTGCTGATCGAGAACGGAGACATGACGCTGGACGAGTACGACGAATACCTCCACGCTCGCAGCGACTTCGTCAAAGCCACCAAGAAGGACGCCAGCAACGAGCGGAAAGTGAGTGAGGTCACCGACCCCATCGCCGCCCAATCCCGTCCTCAGGGGACGACGCGTAAAAGGGCCTGAACCCTGAGGAGGTCGTTAACATCTGTAATCCAGCTGCTTCTCTTGTTATGGTTTAAAGGCACCTGGTTGCTAAAAGTTATATTTGAGGTATTTTTCACTCCAAAGGTTAATCATCAGACGGTTGTTGGTCATTTTTGCACGCTTTGTGTGTCCTTGTGTGTGTCCTCTCATGTCTCCCCCGTAATGAGGTTCTTTTGACCAGCAGATTGAAACAGAGAGCGAGCACTTGGCCATAAAAGCGTGTTTCTATGGAAACACTCCAAAGGCTCACCACATGCTGTCTGGAACTTCCTGCATCTGTAATATTGATATGCTCTGTCTCGACACCTGAATTTTGCCTCTGGATGCTTGAACTCATCCGCCTCGGTGGTTTCGGTTGTTTTCCAGGTAGATGTCATCCGCAGACGAGTCCACAAGGACATCCTCCACCACCCCGTGGTCATGCTCAACTTCTGCCCTGACCTCAAGTCCATCGGCTCAGACCTGCGGAGGGTTCACGGCGAATTCATCTTCCTCATCGACCGCAGTGGCAGTATGAGCGGCGTCAACATCAACCGTGTCAAGGTGCTCGAATCCCCCACGTCGCGTTAGGATTCAGGATAAACTGGTCTGTAGTCTGTAATAATCTGTTTCTGTGTGATTAGCAGTACAATATTTACATATTACAGCTGGGTCCTCCTCCACGGCGAGGACCCTGTAACCTTCAACAACGTCCATCACAGGTTCTCCACTGAAGTGGGAGGGGCTTAAACAGATATTCGGTTCTTGTGCTCCATAATCTCGCCTCTAGGTGGCGCCAAATCACACTGCACAATTTAACAACGGCCTCTTTTCGAGTCGGTAACTTTGAAAATGAACCGAGTCCATCCATTCTGACAGGACGCCATGGTGGTGATGCTGAAGAGCCTCATGCCGGGTTGCTTCTTTAACATCGTTGGCTTCGGCTCCACGTATAAATCGCTCTTCCCAACAAGTCAAAGCTACGAGGAGGTAAAACTGCTGCTGCCCTGCAGGACTGTCTCCAAACAGAAGCAAAAGCTGCATCACTTTCATCTTCACATGTCAGGAAGCTCTGACCCTGGCCTGCGAGTACGTCCGGAGGGTCAGAGCCGACATGGGAGGGACCAACATCCTGGACCCCCTCAGCTGGATCCTGAGGCAGCCAATGATCAGGGGCCACCCCCGCCTGCTCTTCCTGCTCACCGACGGCGCCGTCAGCAACACTGGCAAAGTCATCGAGCTGGTCCGCAGACACGCGCGCTACATCAGGCAAGTAGCCAACGACAAAGCAGATTAGACGTCGTCCCGGGATTGTGTGAGGCTGAAACGCCCCCTGCAGCTGTAATCCTCTGCTAATGAAATCTGCACGTGTGCCAACCCGAACAAGCCCCCCCCAACGCTGGGGTCCGGGTTTCCAACAGCAGTCTTATTTAAAAGCTGCAGGTGGAGTCAAGGTATTATCAGAGGCCCCTGGAGGCTGGGGGGGCTGGAGCGACAGGAGTAAATGGGGAAATCATTTTGTTTCCACACAGCGAATCCTCCTCCGGGTCTCCTGGGAAATAACTGACATTTGTCTTCCCTCCTTTAATGGACGGACACCCCGGATGATTGCGTTAGTGCCCTGGAGCGCCACCGACTCCTGACCCACACATCCTGGTTGCGCTTACAGATCAGCGGGCCGATGCTCGGCCAGGAGACTTTAGTCGCTCGGGAGGCAGCGTTTTCTGATGGGCATTGATTATCAGTAAAAACACAATAGGTGGTGCACCGAATCCCTCGGTGTCCCTTCACTGGAGGACTCTGGGGACCATCATCTCCAGATCAGACCTGCAGATGGTTCTAAACAGAACCCTGAAATATGAAAGCAAACTGGAGGGTTACTGAATCTACGAGAACAGATAAATGACGGTCCTGCTTATGCGCCATCAAGTGGCTGCGTTAGTAAAGACACCCTGTTTGATAACTTATTTACATGCTTGTGTCAAGGAAAGGGTGTGGATGAGACATGATTGTGTGTGTCTGTGTGTGTGTGTTTGTGCGTAGGTGTTTTACATTTGGTATTGGACAGAACGCCTGCAGGCGCTTGGTGGAGGCATTGGCAACGGTTTCCAAAGGAACTGCAGAGTTCTTGGCCGACGGCGAAAGGCTTCAGCCGAAGGTTCTCGTCTTCTTCTTCTGCTCCTCACAGGCTGTTGTTCACTCATTCACTCATTCATGCATTCACTGTTCGGTCCCCTCGCAGATGATAAAGTCCCTGAAAAAAACCATGTCCGCAGTCCTCAGCGACATTTCCATCGAATGGCTTTTCCCGGAGACAGAGGAAGTGCTGCTGTCTCCTGTGGGCAGCACCTTCCTGTTCCCAGGAGACAGTCTGATCGGCTACAGCGTGGTGTGTGACACCACCCGTTACCATGACAACCCCAAATCTGTGAGTGACAGCCTCTGGTCACCTGGGTGTGGGGTTAGACGCAGCAGTCATCAGACGGACTCTTGACAGGACAAGAGGAGGAGGTACAGCATGATGCGCTCGGTGGAGTCGGCCAGCTCCGTCTTTTATCATTCCCAAGACGAGGACTCGCTCAAGATGGGCGCCGACGCTCTGGGTTCCTGCAGGGACGTCCTCGCTGGGCCCCTGTACGACTCCTACCATGACCCCGTGACAGACGGCAGTCCTGTGACCAGAGACGCAGATCCATCAGGTAGACATGTCAAAGGCAGAAACCTCAGACGGACCCTGGTCCAGTTACCACTTTGGTTGGTCCTCATCTTCTTCTACTTCTGAATTTCAGGTTTTGACTGCAAGACGTCTCCCCGACGACGTGCCTACAGCACCAACCAGATAATGGACTACAACCCAGCAAAGAAGGTCTACACTCCCAGTGACCCCAGTTCTGTTATGGCCAAAAACCCGCTGCGGCGTACCAAAGCCCAGGAGCTGATTGGCCAGATGGGCCCAGAACACGAAGCCCAGTGGAGGAGCGACTACCAGGTACACGCAACTGGCTAAACAATGCAGTAATAACACCCCTAACAGTCGGAACCTGATATTTAGTGGCTGTCTTGCGTCCAGCCGCAGTTGGCGAGTCTGTGTGCCACATCGTCCAGAGGGCTTCCTGTGGGCGGGGCCAGGCCATTCTCTCAGCAGGAGCCGATTCCGCCACAGGAATCCGAAGATCCAGACCTTCACGTCCATCCGCCTCAGGAAACACCCCAGAGCGCCAATGCTCCGCAGGCTGCTCGCTCCGGAGACGAGGGGTCCAGGTCATCCACCGACAGTCCATCGGTGGGCAGCACCGGCGATACAGGTGAGTCTCCAGACCAAGGAAGCCCTCAACTCGACTCAGCCCATAGGGCACATTACCATATCCAACATAGAGATCCAGAGGTACCAGACCTGTTCACAGAACAGGTGAAGGCACAGCTAGAGCAGTGAAGGCTGCTTCAGCGCCTCCGTGTGTGTTTTAGATTGTTATGGCCACCAGGTCTGCCAGGCAGAAACCCCCCACGAGGTCCCCAGCTCAGACCTGGGATCAGCAGGCCAGCTCAAAGGTGACTGTAAGGTTGTGGTGTCCGGCCTCCTTTGTGGGAAACCGGCAAAGTGGGAGGTGCTCTTCGATATCAGGCCCTACCTGAGCGGCCGCGAGCGCGAGGAGAAGGTCCACGAGGAGCTGTGGAACGAGACCTTCCACTACCTGGCTGGACGGTCCATCATACACGACTTCGAACACATGGCAGAGAAGGAGTGTGAGATCGAGAATGGTGAGCTCATACTGGGGCAGAGGGGGTGGACTGGTTATACTGGGAAAGAGAGGGTGGAAAACTGGTTATACTGGGAAAGAGAGGGTGGAGAACTGGTTATACTGGGACAGGGAGGGTGGAGAACTGGTTATACTGGGAAAGAGAGGGTGGAGAACTGGTTACACTGGGACAGAGGGGGTGGAGGACTGGTTATACTGGGACAGAAGTTATACGACTGGTTATACTGGGAAAGAGAGGGTAGAGGACTGGTTATACTGGGACAGAGAGGGTAGAGGACTGGTTATACTGGGACAGAGGGGGTGGAGGACTGGTTATACTGGGACAGAAGTTATACGACTGGTTATACTGGGAAAGAGAGGGTAGAGGACTGGTTATACTGGGACAGAGAGGGTAGAGGACTGGTTATACTGGGACAGAGGGGGTAGAGGACTGGTTATACTGGGAAAGAGAGGGTAGAGGACTGGTTATACTGGGACAAATGACTGGTTTTACTGGGGTACACGCTCACCTCATATTTCCTGAACATTGGTGAAGTTTCTGTGCTCAACAGGTTTGGGGAGGAAGTACCAGCTTTACGCCATCCAGACCAGTAAAGCCTGTAACATCCAGAGCAAGTTCACAGCCTTCGTCCCCGTCGACCTGGACACCAACGAATACCTACCGACGTGCGTCGAGTACATCCCCCCGTGTGAGTTGAGAGGATTCAACGTGACGAGCTCCCAGTCTTCCAGAGGAAGCTCCTGTTCATGCCCGCTGTTGTTCCAGATGACGCCCTGAAGAGGAGCTCCCACTCCAGCTCTCGATCCGGGAGCAGGAAGAACCGGGGCTACTCCATCGGACTGGGACGCTCCCAGTCCAGCGGCATGTCTGAGGAAGCCGACGACGTCCTGCTGCCCACCAGTAAGGAGACGCCTGTCAATGTTTGCGGTGCAGGAGGATCCGGGTTCTTTAGAGGTTTTCCTCGGGGGTAGGGGGGTGGGGGCTTAAAACATTGAATAGCAGTGCCATAGCAACAGCAGGGGAAGAGGAGCGCGGTGGTCCTGACAACATGAATCTCTGCTTCTGACAGATGCTGATGAGGGCGCGTCGCCGTGCAGCACGCCGTCGTCCAGTGGCTGGGAGCGCTGCGGCTTCACGGAGGGTGAGTGGAGGCCCCATAACCCCACTCCCCCACCAAAAAAATAAATCATTCAGGTGCAGTTGGGTCGTCCTCGAAATCGCTCATCCATCCACTGGACGGCGGGCACAGAGATGGGTTTACCAAACAGGAAGTGACGCTCGGCAGCGTGAAAACATCAAAGGCATCAAAGCGCTTGTCAAATGTTTGATATTTCACTGCAGCAGGTCGTGGACTGACCCCCCCCCACTAACTCTCTCTGTCTCTATGGCTCCAAGTCTCCCAGAGGAGCCCGTCGGTGACCTCCGACCAATCACAGAAGTCGCTGGAGAGTCTGTTTTCTGCCAGGTGGGTGCCCCCCCCCGCCAACCCCCTCACCCCCCCCAACCAACCCCCCCCTCTGCCAACTCCCCCACCCTCCCCCTCTGCCAACTCCCCCACCCTCCCCCTCCGACCCCCCAACGCGGGAGCGCGCCGCTGAAACCGAGGCAGGGTTTTCTTTTTCATCCCCGTCAGCTTCTATTGTTTCCCCGCCGTTGACTCTTGATCACGCCGCCGCCCGTTAATGCGTCCCGACAGCGCCGGAGCGTTCTGGCAGCGCGCCGCCACGGCCGTGAAAGGCAGGAACGCCGCTGCCTCCGGCGGGAGGATTCCGGACGGCCGCGGCGCTAATCGTTGCATACAGATGACTCATGTTGGGGGCTGAGCCCGGCGGCCGTGGCTCGGGGTGTCCGTCCGCGGGGGACTAGGGGCGGTTTTCCGGGTCTGTGGCGCGCCCCGGCGGCCGACTCCCATGTGACTTGACGCTCTCTCCCGTCTCCCCGGAAGGCTCGCCATCAGCAGGACCCGCCTCCTGACCCGGGCCGCCAAGGGGTTCATGTGCCGCTCGCACAGCAAGTCCGGCGACTCGGCGGGGGACGGCGAGAACGAGAACAAGGACTACATCCCGCTGGTGGGTTCCCCACCCCGCGGACGCCGCTCCGAGTGGACGCGACTAACCCGCCGACTTTCCCGTGCGTCTTCCGGCAGGTGCTGCTGCAGCTGGCCAGCGGGGCGTTCCCCCTCGACGCCGCTCTCTGCGACGCCATCGGCGTCCCCATGGACAAGCTGAAGTGGACGTCCCCCTTCAGCAGCCACCGCTCCAGCCTGAGTCACCCGTCCCAGTCCAGTCCGTCCCCGCCGTCCGAGGACGGCTTCCCCTGCGGCGAGCGTGCCCGCTCAGACAGCGGGCGGAGCTCCGGGTCGGGCGGGTCGGACCCCCAGCGGACGCCGGACCCGGAGAGCGAGGTGTGGGCCACGGCGGTGGCGCTGGCCTGGCTGGAGCACAGCTCGGCCAGCTTCTTCACGGAGTGGGAGATGGTCGCCGCCAAGGCCAGCGTGTGGCTGAGCGGCCAGGACGTCCCGGAGGGGCGGGACCTGGCGTCCATCAAGGCCGCCGCCAACCAGCTCTTCATCATCCTCAGACACTGGGACGAGAACCTGCAGCTCAACATGCTCTGCTACAACCCCAACAGCGTCTGAGCGCCGACCGCTCCCTCCTCGCCGTTGTACTCGTGACTCTCGTTGACCCGTCTCGTGACCCCTGTTGACCCTCCCCCCCCCCCACCTCCCCCGGGGGGGCCCCGTGCACGCCGTTACCTCGCCAGTGCCACGTTTGATAGTCGGATTCCCGTCAGCGGACGCAAACGCCTCGGTGTTAAATCTGTAGCATGCTGGACCCCCACGAGCGTCCGCGTGGACGTTCCCGACATTTCGAGAAAATGCTGCAAAAAACGTTTTTACGTCTCCGCGAAGCCCGAAGGAGAGATAAAGAGCGCTGCGCAGCATCAGCGGCGCTTCAAAGGCTGGACGCTTCTACTTCTTCTGCATAAATATGACGTTGAGGTCACCCTTGAAGCGTCTTTGAAGGTCGTCTTTGATGATCGTTCCCTTTGATCATATCCGTGCAGAAGCGTAGGAATGCAGCTTTGAAGCCCGTCTTTTCTACAGCTGTTTTAACTGTGGCGACTTTTACCCGTTCTGATGTTTGGTAGCAAAAAAATATGCAACAAAGATAAAAGTGTTTTTTTCCTCGTGGCTTTAGTGGGACGCCGCGGACGCGCCCCACGGTAGCATGGTCGTTCCTGTTCGGTATTCGATGGTACAAACACGCGGTGGTTTATGTTTTCCTTCGACGTATCTGTCCGTCGTTCGTTCGTTCAACCCGGGTCGGGAAGCGTGAAGCTCTCCACAAGTGCCTCCCCAGAGTCAGACGGGGATCAGGCGTCGGCTCTGATGGACTCCTCCTCATCCCGCGCCATCCTCGCCCCCCCCCTCCTCGTTACGTTGCTTGACTCAGGTATCTTCTCGCCGGTCGCCTCAGCCTCCCCCCCTGCATGAAGACGGCGGTCGTGTTGGTTCTCCTGTGCTCTGCTCGTGCGTGCAGTTGTCCGGTGCGGTACTTTCCCAACTTGCTGTGTGTGCCTTTGAGATGGTTGTTGGCCGAGGCTGCCGAACGCTTCCGTGGTGTCTTCGTAACCGCCGATGCTCCTCTGCTCCGCGGGTGCATGAAAATAAAATACTTCAACCAAAGTCGTGCGAGTCTGAGCGAACGCCGCAGACACACCAGCCGCCGCCGTTTCGCTGGAGGGTTGGACAGTGAGATAAGAGGGTCAGCTCCCGACACAACTGAGGGGCAGAGGGGGCGGGGCTAAGATGCAGGATTGAGAACTACATTTAGATCGTTGTGATCAAGGTTTACGGAGCTGGAATAGCGAACTGGGAAGGCGGTGGAATCAGGTTGGATGGCGGGAATTAAAGCGCATCAATTAAAGGTCATCTCGTCTTTGAAGCACGTTCTGTTGCTAAGATACAGAGGAACCTCGCTCGGTGACAGACGCCATCCTCAGGGATCATGTGACCCCAAAACAGCAGCGACGCCACGAGGATCAGGTGGCTGTTACACTGACCCAGTATAACCAGTCATGTACCCTCTCTGTTCCAGTATAACCAGTCCTCTACCCCCTCTGTCCCAGTATAACCAGTCCTCTAACCCCTCTGTCCCAGTAGAACCAGTCCTCTACCCCCTCTGTCCCAGTATAACCAGTCCTCTACCCTCTCTGTCCCAGTATAACCAGTCCTCTACCCCCTCTGTCCCAGTAAAACCAGTCCTCTACCCTCTCTGTCCCAGTATAACCAGTCCTCTACCCCCTCTGTCCCAGTATAACCAGTCCTCTACCCTCTCTGTCCCAGTATAACCAGTCCTCTACCCTCTCTGTCCCAGTATAACCAGTCCTCTACCCCCTCTGTCCCAGTATAACCAGTCCTCTACCCTCTCTGTCCCAGTATAACCAGTCCTCTACCCTCTCTGTCCCAGTATAACCAGTCCTCTACCCTCTCTGTCCCAGTATAACCAGTCCTCTACCCCCTCTACCCCAGCATAACCAGTCCACCTCCCCTCTGTCCCAGTATAACCAGTCCTCTACCCTCTCTGTCCCAGTATAACCAGTCCTCTACCCCCTCTACCCCAGCATAACCAGTCCACCTCCCCTCTGTCCCAGTATAACCAGTCCTCTACCCTCTCTGTCCCAGTATAACCAGTCTATCCATAATCCCAGATTTTGGGATTGTGATCATTCCCAGTTTGATTCCGTGTTGATCGATCGGCGAGCCTTTGATGTTTGATGGTTCACTTGGCGCCACAGAGATCATCTCGCAGGACGAGATCAAACCTCAAAGCTATAACACACACACACACACACACACACACTCTGCTCGTTTATCTTGAACGAGTCTGATCACCAAATCTACGAGAAAACGATATTTTCGTCCGTGCTCGTGAACCATCCGTCGTTCGCGGCTCATCGAGGACTCAGGTGAAGAAGGAATCAAAGGCTTTTTCAGACTCCCGCGTCCTCCATCATTTATTCATTTCTCGTGTTTTCTCTTCGCCGAAGAACTTTTGAAAATCGAAACTGAACTCGTGAAGTCCGGTCCATCAACCTCCGCCTCCCTTCGCCGTCGAGAAGAACGTGTCGGTCGCGCGACGACGCGGATCAAAGAGACAGGTCCAGAGAGGGGGCCGAGCGCGCCTCAGCTGTGGTACAGCGTCACCACCCGGGCGATGGTCGCCCTGCAGATGGGGCACTTCTTCGGCGGCGGCAGGGCGTCGGAGCAGCGCACGCAGGCGCACACGTGGCCGCACTCGAGGAAGACGCAGGAGCACTCGCGGCTCAGGCAGATGCTGCAGACGTTGGGCGACAGGCAGCCCTCGTCCACGTTCAGCCGCCGCAGCCGCTTCTTCTGCTGCTCGGCGAACTCCTCCAGCACGCCGCGCTCCCTGCGGCTCCGCCTGCGGTGCTCGTAGCGCCGCCACAGGATGAGCAGGAGCGTGGAGCAGGCGGCGGCGCCGCAGAGGAAGGCGAGCACCCGCCACACGCGCAGCCCGCCGCTTTGCTTCCGCAGGAGGCCGTCGTAGTCCAGCCGGCTCAGGAAGTAGCAGAAGCCCTGCTTGGGCGGCTGCAGCTTGATGAGGTCGTTGTCGAGGACGAGCTCGCCCACGCCCGTCAGGCCGTCGCCCACGCGCAGCATCTCCTCCGCCTCGCGGATGCCCTTGGGCCGCTCCCCGCTCAGGAAGTGCCCGATGACGCTGGACAGGGACTGGGCCGAGGGGTGGAAGTTCTCGTAGGTGGTCTCCAGGTCCAGGCCCGAGGCCTCCAGGGGCCGGACCACGCGCACGGCGGCGGCGGCGGCGTCGTCGTGGGACGCCAGGGCGAAGGGGACGGTGTTGGTGCGCTGGTGGATGACCTTCTCCGTGCTGTTCCAGATGTGCGTGGTGCGGTTCCACACCATCTTCTCCTCCTTCAGCGTCAGCCGGTCGATCACGCCCTTGCAGTTCTCCACAAACTGGCTGTTCAGGGTTTCCTTCACCGACCTCACCGCGCCTGCAACGACCACGAGGGGGTCAGGACGGGCGGCGGCGGCGGGGGGGGTCGCGCTCACCTTCCACGACGGCGTAGGGGACGCAGCGTCCGGGAGTTTCTGACAGGAATCGTTTCAGGTCCTGGTCGATGGACACCTTCTTGGCCTCCTGCGGGACAGACGGCCGCGTCAATGACACACGCCAGCGCAGATCAAAGCTTCAGGGGGCGGGCCCGACCTTTAATCTGGTCACCGTGGTCGCTTTGTTCTTGTAGATGGTGTAAAACAAGGCGGTGAGGGCGGAGCTGGTGGCCAGAACCACCAGCTGAGAGGTGGAGGGTCTCCCACCAGAGTCCATGGTCGCAGGTCCAGGAACACAGACACTGGGGTTACCAGGGTGAACGCCCCTTCATGGACCTGCAGATTACGGCCCTTAATCCGCAGATTAGACAGAAATTATTGACGGAATATTAGGCTGTTTTGGTTCATGTTTACCATCAGGACGTGAATTAAGACACCATTATTTGATCAATAAGGGCAAATAAATGACACCCTTGCTATGGATTATGTCCATATAAAGGGATATTCTAGTTCGGTTAAACTAAATATAATTTAAACCACCGGATGTGTTTAAATGCGTCACTGCGTCCTTCGAGCTACATTAGCATTTAGCCCGGTGGCAAAGTGGCGGCTGGGCAAGTTTTAAGCAGCCGTTTTAAGGTGTTATCCCGCCACACCCCGACGGACAGCAGCCGCCAGGCTGCCGGGAGGCCCTCAAACCTGGATCTGGAGGATTTGGCGTCCCGTCTGCGGCCGGCAGCACTTTAATCCACAACACAGGGACAGGCGCACGGCTAACGGGCTAAAGCAGCCCCGCCTGCAGTTCACATGTCCACCGGAGGGGGGCGCCACGTGACCGGGAATGAATGACGGGGAGGGGGGTGCGATATAGAGACAGAGGGAGAGAGATGGAGGGGGAGAGAGGGGGAGAGAGGGAGAGAGATGGAGGGGGAGAGAGGGAGAGAGAGATGGAGGGAGAGAGAGGGGGAGGGAAGAGAGAGAGATGGAGGGAGAGAGATGGAGGGGGAGAGAGGGAGAGAGAGGGAGAGAGATGGAGGGGGAGAGATGGAGGGGGAGAGAGATGGAGGGGGAGAGAGGGGGAGAGAGGGGGTGCGATATAGAGACAGAGGGAGAGAGATGGAGGGGGAGAGGGGGAGAGAGGGAGAGAGATGGAGGGGGAGAGAGGGAGAGAGAGATGGAGGGAGAGAGAGGGGGAGGAAGAGAGAGAGATGGAGGGAGAGAGATGGAGGGGGAGAGAGGGAGAGAGAGGGAGAGAGAGGGAGAGAGATGGAGGGGGAGAGATGGAGGGGGAGAGAGATGGAGGGGGAGAGAGGGGGAGAGAGGGGGTGCGATATAGAGACAGAGGGAGAGAGATGGAGGGAGAGAGATGGAGGGAGAGAGAGATGGAGGGGGAGAGAGGGGGAGGAAGAGAGAGAGAGAGATGGAGGGAGAAAGAGATGGAGGGGGAGAGGGGGAGAAAGGGTGGTGCGATATAGAGACAGAGGGAGAGAGAGGGGGGAAGAAGAGAGAGAGATGGAGGGGGAGAGAGGGGGAGGAAGAGAGAGAGAGATGGAGGAGAGACAGAGATGGAAGGGGAGAGAGATGGAGGGAGGGGGAGAGAGAGGGAGGAAGAGAGAGAGATGGAGGAGAGACAGAGATGGAAGGGGAGAGAGATGGAGGGAGGGGGAGAGAGAGGGAGGAAGAGAGAGAGATGGAGGAGAGACAGAGATGGAAGGGGGGGGGTGGAGGGAGAGGGGGAGAGAAGGAGATGGAGGGGGAGAGAGATGGGGGAAGAGGGGGGGAGGGGGTGGAGGGAGAGGGGGAGAGAAGGAGATGGAGGGGGGAGAGATGTCGGAGAGAGGAGGGTGGAGGGGGAGAGAGATGGGGGAGAGAGGAGGGTGGAGGGGGAGAGAGAGAGAGAGATGGAGGCGGGAGATTGATTCATTTTGATTGATTGATCATTTGTTCACAGTCTTGTTGTGAAGGAGAGAACAGGAAGTTCATGTTCTCTGTCAGAGAGGTGATTAATCTGTTTGTGACTTTGTAGTCTGAACGTCTGAGGGAAGTGTGACGTCTGTGAAACACACACACTCACACACACACACACACACACTCACACACACACTCACACACTCACACACACACACACTCACACACACACACACACACACACTCACTCACACACACACACACACACACACTCACACACACACACACTCACACACACACACACACACACACTCACTCACACACACACACACACACACACTCACACACACACTCACACACACTCACACACACACACACACACACACACACACACACACACTCACACACACACACACACACACACACACAAACCCTCATGGATCGAGGCCATCGCTTCACTCTCCTCATCTCTTCTTCTTCTTCCCTCTTTTTGGGGAACATGAATGTTTGATGCTGTATCTAATCCTCATGAATTACTCAGCTGTTGACGCTCAATCTGGGCCTCGAGCGCCGATCCGACACGTTCACGCCGCCGCTCCCGACTTCTGCTGCGCTCAAAGAATTTGGGCGAAAACGTCGACGTGCGGTTTCGTTGCGACGGGAGACGGCGGATGTGCTGAGCGGCAGAAACGGCAGGTTCCCCAGTCAGCAGGTGAGAAACGCTGCCTTCAGGGCCCCGGCACAAACACGGACAACATCAAAGCAGCCTGACGGAGACCAAAGGGGTCACGTGACTGGCTTTCTTGTAGGTTGTGGCCGTTTTAGAAGGCGTTACCTCACAGGTGTTGGAGTCCAGTCCTCAAGGGCCGGGATCCGTCCGGGTTTTCCGATCTACCAGGTGGGAATCAGAAGCAGATTCCCACCTGGTAGATCGGAAAACCCGACCGGATCCCGGCCCTAGAACCGGACTGTCTCCACATAGCCCCGCCCCTCGTACGGCGGCGCTTTGATTCCTGTTGGATTCCCGTTCTGGAAGGCGAGCGCGCTGCGGCCCGGCGTGGGGCCTTCCCGCTTCCATCTGTTCCCGGGACGTTTGTGCCAGGAAGCCCGTCCGCCCCGGCCTCCGGGAGCGCTGCCGCTGACGTCGGGGAAGAAAGGAGCGAGGATCCGTGGAAGCATCTGTCGAAAACACATTTTCTTTTCCCACGCTGAGAGGGGAGAAGCTGGGAGGAGGGGGCCGGAGCGCCAGTTTCCCCCGCAGGGCGGAAGACTGGAATTGGCCCTCGGCTCCCAGGAACGTCAGCGGGAGCGCCGCGGGGCCCCTGGCGGCGTTCCTGATGTCCACACACGCATCAAAAACATGCAAATGATTCATTTGAATAATCTCTCATCTCAAATCACCTCTGGGATTTAACAGACGGAGTTTTATTCACGGAAACACAATGCATCTCTGAGCCCGGAGTCGGGATCGGGATTCCCGCTGAAGTCGTAACAGGTTTGGGAACGCCCGTGAAAAGTGCAAAAGAAGAAAAAAAACACGGAACAGAAGGATCACAGGGATCGAGGTTCTCCCCAGACACGTGTCTGTTTGGAAGCGTCAGTCCGGAGGAAGGAAAAGCTCGGAAAGGTTAGAGCTGACGCGGCATGCATTGATGATCGGAGCTGAGGAACATGGCTTACTTCCTAAATGCACCCCCCCCTTCCCTCCCTCCCAGATTCCCGTCTCGGATCCGCGGTCCAGGTCGGATGAGGATTGTCACTTCAGCAAAGTTACAGACAAAGAAAAGCCGTTAGAAAAGAGAGATTCCCGGGAGCGGAGCTGGTTTCAGCCGGAGCGACGTTTCAGATTAAACGTTAAACCTGAGAACTTTTCCGAACTCATTTCTGACGATTCGCTTTGACTTCGATGCTGAGACACGACGAGAAACGCGTGTTTTCGTTTCTCGTTGTCCCGATTTTTTCTTTCCGGCCGTTGGTCTCTGGAATGCTACGTCCCCGATACCAGCTCCGATCCAGACGGGGATAAAGAAACGTGAGAACTGCGAATTCACGTCTCAACGCTGAATCCCAGATTGAGCCCGTTTTTACAACAAATCAGTTCCCGTCGTATCAAAACGTTCTTCCGAGATTCACCAAATTACAAACCCCGGTATTCCGACAACATCAAAATATAGATTTATATTACAAGTCGATCGAGAAGAGAAAGGAAAGGTCCCTGTAGGTGAGGACCAGGCTGCCGTGGGGGCGTGGCCACCGCGACGGGGGCGTGGTCACCGCGACGGGGGCGTGGCCTGAGCAGCAGTTCCTCAGAGCGTTCCTCCTTGTGCTCTTCGCTCCGGGCGTCGTCTTTGTAAACACGCAGCCGTTGTTGGCGTCTGTGGGGAGGGGGGCGGGGCTCCTGAGGGGTGGGTGGGTCGAGGGGGGTCGGGGGTCGGGGGGGGGGGGGGGTCACACCAGCGAGGTCATGAAGGTGCTGCTGCCGCCGCCGCCCACAAAGTTGATCTGGCACTGCTGCAGCCCGGCGATGTCCCCGATGTCCAGCTCCGACAGCAGCTGCGTGGGCTCGGTGCTCGTGGTCAGGACCCTGCGCCCCCCCTCCGGCCCCCCCGTCCCCCGCCCCCCCCCTCCCCCCCCCCCTCCCCCTCCCCCTCCTCCTCCTCCTCCTCCTCCTCGGCGATGGCGAAGAGGCGCGTGGCGGCCTCGGCCTGGTCGGCGGGGGGGCGGTAGTGGCACTGCCCGTTGAGCAGCCTGCGCAGGGGCATCTCGGGGACCGCGCCCCCCCCCAGCAGCTGCTGCCGGCAGTGGCGGAAGTCGCTCTGGCGCTTCAGCCGCTTGAACTCGCTGAAGGCGGTGGTGGCGTTCTGGTAGAGGCTGCGGGCGGCGGCCTGCGCCTGGCGCGCCTTGGGCAGCAGCGCGGCGTGGCAGCGCAGCACCACCGCCATGTTCCTCACCTGGTGGCGGTACACCCAGGCCAGGATCTTGGGCCGCGCCGGGTCGGCGCCGCAGTGCGTGATGCGGCTCAGCGAGTACAGGTGCGCCGGCTTCTTCTTCCCGCCCTTGTCGGCGCCCATGCGGATGCCCTGCGGCCCCACCGCCAGCCGCATCTTCACGCTCTGCTCCCCGAAGTTGCTGCGGCTCCACAGCTTGGCCACGGCGTCCTGCGTGCAGCCGTCGCCCTTCGCCGCGATGGTGACCACGCTGCCCAGGTAGCGCACGCCGTACACGGGCTCCTCCCGGTTCAGCTCCACCTTCTGGCGCCGGCTGTGGAAGATGGCGCCCACCCAGTGGAGGGGGCAGTCGGGCAGCAGGTCGGGGCAGGAGCGCAGCAGCGAGGACAGCACGCTCTGGTAGGTCAGCCCGCCCCCGCCGCCCTTGGCCTTGCTCTTAGGCTCCTCCCCCGCCAGGACGAACTTGCTCCGTCTCCAGGGCAGCATGGCGGCGGCGGTGGCGGCGGCGAGCCCCGCGGCTGGGCGAAGGCGCTGCGAGAGCTGAGGAGCCGCTCGCCGGAGCCGGGATGATCGAGTGAGAGGCGAGAGCTCGTGCCAGCGCTCCCCCGCTCGCTCGCTCCTCCTCCTCCTCCTCTTCCTCCTCCTCCTCTGTTTTCTGCATCGGAGCCTCGGCGCCGCTCAGCCACCGCCGCCCCCCCCCCCCCGCTTTGTTGTGCTGCTTCCAAATGGCTCCCAACCAGAACGTTATTTATCCTTCCGGCGGCGGCGGTGGGATTTTTCGCGAGAGAGCGAGGGAGTCGGAGGCGCGTCTCCTCGTCGCACCTCGGAGGAATCCCGCCAACTTGACGGAGCGACGGCGTCCGTATCGGGAGCTTTTAAACTGAAACGTGAATCAGATCTGTTTCGGGAAACGGATCTGGCGGGAATTCTGTTTCGGGAAACGGATCTGGCGGGAATTCTGTGCGCGAGCGCGGCCGGATCGGATCGGGTTTCCGAGTAACTATATTGGGGATAATTCTGTTAACAACACGTTCAACATCAAAGCAAGATTTCATAGATCAAAGGAAAACATGAAAATGTTGGCTACACGGGGATCATTGATCCAGGAATATTTAACTCACTTCCAGGGTGGGGCAACGAGGGGCAGCCATCTTGGATTTTCCTTGGAACAAAGATCAAAGCTGGAAAGCCGGCTTTGGTCTGAAAGGGGAGCCGCGCCCGGTGCCAATCATTCCGAACATCTGGGAACGTGATGGGAGACGCGTGAGCGGGGAACTGACTCACTCAAGATTCCGGCGCGGAGGGAGTGGAAGCATGCAGATTATTCATCGGCGTTCCCTTCCAGGCCGATCCGGGGAAGACGTTCCCTCGGCCGGGCGGGGGCCGTGGATCAAAGCGCCCGCCGGCCTGTGGCGAGGTGGTGGATTAACCTTTCTGATGAGGGGGTTAGTCGCCGTGGCAACGCCAGGAGACAGACGCCCTCCTCCGGCAGCGGCGTTAAGCGCCACAAACGAAGGAAAACAGACCCGGCCTGATTTGGGAACGTGATTTATCCCGCTTATGTCAGGGCGGGTTGCTCTGTTCCTTCTCCGATGACGCTCGCCGCCGCCGTTGTTGTTTTTATGGATCCCGACCCGGAGGGCGTTTTGGAGACGGGTGGAATGTGACTTGATAGTCTGGGAATGGTCGGAGCGCCGACCCTGTCGGGATGATGAAGAGCCTCGTTCCTCCCGGCCTCCACGTTTGGAGCCTGACCAACCAATCAGAGTCATCCAACTCTGGAAAAAGAGGAGGGGCTTACGAGCCGGGCCACGCCCCCAACCGCCACCAGGGGGCGCCGGTCATCGCTCCCGCTGTCGACTTTGACGTCACGGCAACAAGGAGACCGGCGAGGAGTCGCAACCATCAGCGCGTTTACGCAGGAACGCGCGATGAACCAACGAGAGCGGGATGAAGGAGCTGTTAATTAAGGATTAACGGAGGCTCCCGCTACGCTTCCCAGACGGAACTAACGTGGGTTTAGCGGAGCGTGATCCGGGATGAGCTGTTGATGCTCCCGACCGCCCCCGTCAGGGTGTCCTGATCCCCAAGAGCAGAGATTCCTCAGGATTATCCTCAAGTCTGTCGTCGGGAGGCTAAAATATCTGGGCCAGGACCCACCTTCATCACCTTCATCATCTTCATCACATTCACCATCATCATCATCTTCATCACCATCATCATCATCATCATCACCTTCACCACCTTCATCACCATCATCATCATCATCATCATCATCACCATCATCATCATCACCATCATCACCTTCATCATCATCACCATCTTCATCACCTCCATCACCATCACCACCTTCACCACCTTCACCATTTTCATCACATTCACCATCATCATCATCTTCATCACCTTCATCATCATCATCATCACCTTCATCATCATCACCATCTTCATCACCTCCATCACCATCACCACCTTCACCACCTTCACCATTTTCATCACCTTCATCTTCATCACCTTCATCACCTTCATCACCTTCATCTTCATCCCCTTTATCATCTTTATCACCTTTATCATCTTCATCACCTTTATCATCTTCATCACCTTCATCATCTTCATCTTCATCACCTTTATCATCTTCATCACCTTCATCTTTATCATCTTCATCACCTTCATCACCTTCATCTTCATCACCTTCATCACCTTCATCATCTTCATCACCTTCATCACCTTCATCACCTTCATCACCTTCATCACCTTCATCACCTTCATCTTCATCACCTTCATCACCTTCATCACCTTCATCACCTTCATCACCTTCATCACCTTCATCTTCATCACCTTCATCACCTTCATCACCTTCATCTTCATCACCTTCATCACCTTCATCACCTTCATCACCTTCATCTTCATCACCTTCATCATCTTCATCACCTTCACCACCTTCACCTTCACCTTCATCCCCTTCATCACCATCATCTTCATCACCTTTATCATCTTCACCTTCATCACCTTCACTTTCATCAACTTCCTCACCTCCTCTCCTCCTCTTCCTCACCCCCTCGTCTTCCTCACCCCCTCAGAAGTGCTGATCTGTGCCTCCCCCCTGATTGATTGGTGGGTCCTGATCAATGATGTGGAGGGAGCGCACGAGCGTCTGCGCGTCCGTCTGATTTACGGCGGCGCTCTTTAGATATGAGGATCGGGGAGGCGCCGGGCGGGAGCAGGAAGGGGAAAGTCGTTTCTCCCTTTACGGGAAGCACAAATCTCACAGGAGGGAAATCGATACCGCCCACGAGGCCGATGAGCTCGGCTGGACGCTTAATGAAATTCAGGCGAACTTCGGTTTAATGGGGCGGGCGGGTGAAGGCCGGCGCCCTCGTTAACCGACAGACGAGGCTCCTCCGGGAACGCCGGCCTCGGGCTGAGCTGCGGCGAGGAGGTTCGGAAGCGTTTGCTGAATCCTGTCATCACCATGGCGATAGAAGACCTTCTGAACGGTTAAAATGGTTGAATAAACGATGATTCGCCTGATAAAGGAATAATTCAGCGGTATTTAAACGCGGCCGCGCCCCCAAGCGCCCACAATCAGAATTAATAACGCAGTTTCAGATGACGTTCCCGTCTCTTCCGACACGTTCCTCCCCTCTGTGGGCGATTCGCCCATTGTGATGGGGAGCTTTAACATTCCGCTCGGATGTTCGGTGATTTAAAGGCAGCGTTCTCCTGATCCGAGCTCAGCAGGTGGTCATTTAAAAACCTGCCAGTCACAGCAGGGGGTGACCTTGCTGCTGCTGGTGTGTGTGTGTGTGTGTGTGTGTGTGTGTGTGTGTGTGTGTGTGTGTGTGTGAGTGTGTGTGTGTGTGTGTGTGTGTGTTCGTTAAATGCGTCAGAGGTTTACTGTATGTGAACAAACCTTCAAATAACCGAACTCTGGGAAGAGTTGAAAGACGTCAGATTAAAGCCGTAAACTGAGATGAGGATTAAAGCCAGCGACGATGCCTTCAGGTGAATCTGGATTCCTCAGCGCTGCGTCTGCCTTGTTTCCTCCTCACACGTCCTCCCTGGAACGTGTTGACAGGAGCCGGAGGATGCTAATTAACGTTGGAGGTAATCATCCAGCATCAGCTCAGATCAATCAGAGCGTTCCCTCAGCGTTCCCTCAGCGTTCCCTCAGCATTCCCTCAGCGTTCCCTCAGCGTTCCCTCTCTGCTCATCAGCCTTGGTCCACAGGTGGAGGTCAGTTCTTTAATCAAGCCTCACCGACGTTCCGTCCCTGATCCCTGATGTGGGGAATAACATCTCCCAGAGTCTGGGAATGGTGAATCCATCTTAAGCTTTCATCTACCTCACAGCTGAGGAACATCAAAGACTTCAAAGAAGCCTTCAATGCATTGAGAAAAAAAGGAATTTTAGAAAAGAAACAGGAATGAGGTGGAAAACAGCCCACAGAGAGGGGGCGGGGCTTAAGGACAGACAGGTCTGACCAGTGTGTTCCCAGTGTTCCCAGTGTTCCCAGTGATCAGACAGCATTGTTCAAACAGAATCTGTGTGTGTGTATCCCTGTATGTGTGTGTGTGAGTGTTTGTGTGTGCATGTGTGCGTGTATCTCTCTGTGTATCTGTGTGTGCGTGTGTGTGTATATCTCTGTATCTATGTGTGTATCTGTGTGTGTGTGTGAGTGTGTGGGCGTGTGTGTATCTCTGTATCTGTGTGTGTGCGTGTGTGTGTATCAGTGTGCATGTATCTGTGTGTATCTGTGTGTGTATGAGTATGTGTGTGTGTGTGCGTGTATCTCTGTGTGCGTGTGTGCGTGTATCTCTGTGTGTATCTCTGTGCATGTGTGTGAATGTGTGTGTGCGTGCGTGCGTGTGTGTGCATCTGTGTGTGCATCTGTGTGCGTATATCTCTGTGTGTATCTGTGTGTGTGTGAGTGTGTCTGTGTATCTGTTTGTGTGTGTGTGTGTGTGTGTGTGTGTGTGGGGCACATGAAGGACCTGCGGCTCTTCTGTCTCCACTAATTGTTTCAGCTCCCAGTTTAACCAGTTCCTCTCCTCCAGCTCGTCTGGGCCGCTCTGATAACGGGAACGCTCGGAAGAGAGCGGAGCATGAAGGAACTTTCGGTTTCACTTCCCGCTGCCGTTGGCGGATAAAACCCGACGGACTCAGAAGTCTCCACGTGGAAAAGCGGGATCTTCAGCCTCCGCCTGAACGGAAGGTCAAGGGTGACTCCAGATGTTGGCAGCTGGACCAGCGCGGCGTTCCCGTTTGCTCCTCGTTCCTGATGTCATCAGTGTCCAGATCCCTGACTCATCCGTCCCTCTTCTCCGGATGAGTCAGATGTTGGACGAACGCGTGTCCTCTCACCGGCCGGGGTGACGTTCCCGCTCCGTCAGTATTCCTGATTTAACCAGATGACTCGTCCTGGTTCAGATGTCAGGATTACACAACAGAGACATCCGGGGGACAACCTGTCCTCAGTCTGAAGGACGGACAGACGCTCCTGGAGGACCTGGAGGAAGGTCTTGGAGGACCTGGAGGACAGACCTGGAGGATGGTTCTGGAAGACCTGGAGGACAGACCTGGAGGATGGTTCTGGAGGACTGGAGGACAGAACGGGAGGTCCTGGAGGACTTGGAGGACGGTCCTGGAGGATGGTCCTGGAGGACAGACCTGGAGGACCAAAGGAACAGTCCAGGAGGTCAGACCTGGAGGACAGACCTGGAGGACGGTCCTGGAAAACCTGCGCTTTTCCAGGAGGGAATTTGAGACCAAAGCTTTGTGTTCCGAGCCAATAATCCCAGATTATTATAGTCTCTGCTGCTTTAACAAGGTTAACAAGGCCCCCTCCCCCTTCCCTGAGCACACACACGCACACACACACACACACACACACACACACACACACACACACACACACACACACACACACCAGATGAAGTTGGTCATAAAGGGAGTCAGAGAGTTAATCATCAAATCAGATGTTCGTTTATCTCAGGAACTTGATGCATTTAAATCAGAGGACCTTGACCTTTGACCTTCACTAAGGACCGCTCCATAACGGGAACGTTTCTGGGAGACTTCCCTGATTCAGAGGTATCCGAGCCGGATTTCCATTCTTCATCTGGTTCTGCGTTCATCTGGACGAAGGATCAATAATCCAGGAAACGATGACGGAGGCTCAGAGGGCGGCCTCATTAATCCAAACTAACGACCTTCACTAATGAGGCCGTTCGCCGCGGTGCTCCACCTTTAATCTCCGGGGAACGACCCTCATCTACGATTATAACGATGTAATTACTTACTCTTAGCCCCGCCCACTCCCGGAACGCCGGGCAGTGATTGGACAGGAGAGTGAGGGATTCCCGCCATCACTCAGAGGAAAACGGGCGCCCGGATGTCGGGTATCGATCCCGCGTGGGGGCTCGAAATTCCAGGAGGAGGCGAGAAGGAAAAGCAGGTGGAGGCCGACTGGGATTAAAAACCGTTCGCAGGTTGCGCCCCTCCGTCGACGCGCCTTCTGTTCCGCCACTGAGACCGATTAAATCGATTAAATTCAATTAACTCGACAGGATTTGCTCGCATTCACACAGAAGCCAGTGAGATTATGGATTAAGGCCTGCTCATTAGCAGATTATTGTAATTGGCCACGCCCACTTTTCCTCAACAGCGGCGGTGTTATATCTTCTGTATGTTTTATTCATGTTCGAGTTATGTACACACGCAACGAGTTCCAGGAATGAATTTAATTTTCAGCGTGTGTGTGTGTGTGTGTGTGCGTGTGTGTGTGTGTGTGAGATATCTTCCAGAACAAAGCTCAGCCCCTCTTTGATGGTGGGCCCGAGTCGGGAAATATGATTAAAGTGCTCTACTTTGCACAAATCCTCAGAGGGGAGACTTAGTAAATCTACAGAGCAGCAGAAAGGAGTGTGTGTGTGTGTGTGTGTGTGTGTGTGTGTGTGTGTGTGTGTGTGTGTGTGCGTGTCTGAGGCACTCTCATTGTGTTTAATGAAGGAACACGCTCTGGGAGATGTTCTCCTCCAGGGGAAACTGGAGCTCCTGTTTTCGTCGTCCGACGGTCTTCGGTCTTTTCTGGTCACGTGTGCGGTCACGTGACCTCTCAGGTAAACTCAGGTAAACGCGCCGCGGCGGTTCGCCGTCGTTTTCCGTCGTTTAGCTGCGTTTGTCTTCCCAAACCTGGAACAATCGTCAAGAATTAAAACATCAAAGCAGTTTCAGAGGAGCGTCAGACGGAGCTTCACGATCGTGTCCTCCATCTGTCCTCCATCTATCCGTCCTCCGTCTGTCCTCCATCTGTCCATCTATATTCTCTATCTGTCTATCTGTCTGTCCTCCATCTGTCCTCTGTCTGTCCTCCATCTGTCCTCTGTCTGTCCATCTGTCCTCCGTCTATCCATCTGTCCTCTGTCTGTCCATCTGTCCTCTGTCTGTTCATCTGTCCTCTGTCTGTCCATCTGTCCTCTGTCTGTCCATCTGTCCTCCATCTGTCTCCCTGAATTGTGTCTGAGACCATTGACTGCAGTTTGTCCAGCGTGTCCATCTGCTCCGTCTCCGTGTCCCAGTTTCAGCGTGTCAGCCTTCCGGCTGCGTCCGGAGAGTCGTGAAGGAGGAGCGAGCTAAAGTGCTGGAATGTCTTCGGGGTCGGAAGAACAAAGGACGGAGGCTCCGTCTGTCCGCCCGTCCTCTCCCGTCCCGTGACGGTCCCGTCACGTTCCCGTCACGTCCCCGCATCTGCGAACCTCGTCCCGGTTTCTTGCGACCCGCCGGCGGAGGCTCAGCTGCTGCTCACGCTTCGGCGCTCATCCGCCCCCTGGTGGTCCGGGGCCGCCCAGCATCTGTTGGACAACTTCCACGATGGGAGGGACATCAGACACGCGCCACCGCGTCCACGTCCACATCACCGCCCGCGTGTCCTCGGCCTCTTTGATCTCAGCATTTAGTCGTGAAAGCCTCGCCGGCGTGTGGTTCCTGTCGCGGCCGCCAGGGGGCGGCGTTCACGAGGGCGCTCCTCGTGTTGGGGCCCGACGTCGTCGTCGTCCGGCGTCTCGACCGCGGACGTGTTCCCAGGACGCCGCCCGAGGGGCCGGAGGGTGGTTTTTCCCCGCTGGAGAAGAAAGGAGGCCGGTGGCCTCCATCTGGGCGGAGGGGCGTCTCTGACAAAGCGCCCCCCCTCGGGGGGGGAGGGGGGGGGCTGTCGCCGTCCCGGGTCGTTCGCCTGATCAATAGCTCCCCGCTCAAACAAACGCGGCGAGGAGTGGCGTCCCGCCCGTCCCCGGAGGAACCTTCGCAGGCTCCCGCCTGATGAATCGGCCTTTATGTAACCGAGCCCGCCGACATGAAAGCCCCCCCCGAACGTCCCAAACGCCCGACATCGGCAGCGAAACCGAAGCCGCCTTTAAAGTAGGACATCAACTATTCACGCCGCCGCGGCGCGCCTATCAGGTGCGGCGCCTCCGGGGCCGATTTAAGGAATCACTGTCGCTCCCAGAGAAGCGCTATCCATCTTTAATGGAGATCTGGGACCAAACTGGGAAAACTTTAATGGCTGCTCGGGCTGTCAGGACACACACACACACACACACACACACACACACAGGCACAGACACACACACACACACAGACACACACACACCTTTCATTATGCATTAATTTGATTAAGTGCAGCTGGAGTCCAGTTATTATTCATGTTGGTAGTCCAGATCAAAGCATCAAAGTTTCCATATTTGATGTCTGTTTTCGAGCTCCTGGGGAACAAAGACTACGCTCGCGCTCTCCGCTCCCTCTATTTTCCTTCATTTGGGATTCTCTTTCATTCGCGCTCCTGGTTTGAAGTGGATTTTAACTCTAAAGCGGCGCAGATCTGATCGTTTAATGACTTTCTGGGGTTGTAAATCAAATCTTTATGAGGCACGTGGCGTCCTGGAGGGATTATTTATAGGATTGGGATTATTTTCACAACACAGTAACAGTCTGTGACATGTGTGGTATCTGGCGCCATCTAGTGGGAACAACCGCGTGTTGCGTGTGTTCCGAAGCTCCGCCCCTTTTCCAGTCGAAGAGAATCTAATTCACTTCAGGCGTTCCAATAAAGTTGTATATTTCTAAACTGATCTTTTTGTCCCCTCCGGGCTACTGTAGTGCTCTTAAATCACACACATTAACGGGATTTAAACAATCATTAAAAAATGGAAAAATAAGACTTTTGTTTTCGGAGGATTTGCCCGATTTTAGGTTTATTTGTATGTTTGAGGCCTCGACAACAATCAGAGGATGTAAAGAAGAAGACACGTTAACACGTCCGACTTTTCTCTAATTACCTGTCAGGAGTAAATCATTCGTAATTCATGAGTAACACGTTTAAGATTGCACGACCTCGCTCTCTTCACACGTCTTTGCAGCCGCTGTAGTAGCTGAAGACGGTGTCGTCGATCCACTGGCGGTACTTGGACACGGCCGTGTACACGCCAGGAAACTGAGGGTCACCGCACCCGTTCCCCCAGGACACCAGACCGTAGACCCGGCCCTCGCACACCAGCGGGCCCCCGGAGTCCCCCTGCAACACACCAGGGCCCCTCAACGTTCCCGGTTTACTGGGAGGCAAGAACTGGGCTGCTACTTAAACACTGTCCCAGTAGAACCAGTCCTCTACCCCCTCTGTTCCAGTATAACCAGTCCTCTACCCTCTCTGTCCCAGTATAACCAGTCCTCTACCCTCTCTGTCCCAGTATAACCAGTCCTCTCCCTGTCCCAGTATAACCAGTCCTCTACCCTCTCTGTCCCAGTATAACCAGTCCTCTACTCCCTCTGTCCCGGTAGAACCAGTCGTCTGCTCTCTCTGTCCCAGTATAACCAGTCCTCTCCCTTGTCCCAGTATAACCAGTCCTCTACCCTCTCTGTCCCAGTATAACCAGCCCTCTACCCTCTCTGTCCCAGTATAACCAGTCCTCTACCCTCTCTGTCCCAGTACGACCAGTCTAATCTTCCAGTCGGACCACTGGTCTCACCTTGCAGGCGTCCTTGCCCCCAGTGCTGTACCCAGCACAGAGCATGTTTTCGGTGATGCTCCCGTTAAACGAGGCGCTGCTGTTGCACTTGTGGGTGGAGACGATGGGCAGCGTGACGGTGCGGAGGGTGGAGGGGATCTCGCCGGCGCTGGGGCTGGTGTAGCCCCACCCCGACACCCGGCACACCCTGCCCGTCGCCACGGAGGCAGCCTGACGGGGCAGCAGCGCGATGGACACGTAGCTGTTCAGGTAGACCGGCGCCTTCAGCTGGGGACAGCGGGCGGTGGCGTGAGTCAGCTGAGGGGCCGGCAGCCGCGCCCACGCCTCGTACCGTACCTTAATGAGCATGATGTCGTTGTTGTTGGTGGTGGTGTTGTAGCGAGGGTGGGGCACCAGCAGCTGCGGCAGGACTTCCTGCTCGGTGCCCTCGTAGATGGTCAGGGAGTAGTCCCCCGCCACCACCATCATCTGGTCCAACCTGAGAGATCAAAGCGGAGAACGTTGGGACCGCCTCAAGGTCACAAGCCCAACGACCTTGGGAGGGTTGGGGTTAAACACGCAGGCACCGACTTTTGAACTTCTGAAGTTACTCGCAGAGGTGAAGGGCATCGTGGGCGTGGGAGGGAATGTCGCTAAACAAAAAAGTATTCTACCTTTGCGGTCGCGCGTGAGACGCCAGAAACAATCGTGAATATCAGAACCACGAAATATCGAATTACTCGCGCATTGGGGCGGCGGTAGCCCAGCCTGTAGGGGGTTGGGCCAGAGAGTTACTGGTTCAACCAGAGGGTTACTGGTTCAACCAGAGGGTTACTGGTTCAACCAGAGGGTTACTGGTTCAACCAGTGGGTTACTGGTTCAACCAGAGGGTTACTGGTTCAACCAGAGGGTTACTGGTTCAATCCCCATGTTGGACAAAAAGATCAAAGGTGTGGTGGTGGGAGGTATACCGAGGTACCCTTGAGCAAGATATCGAACCCCTCAATGCTCAGAGGTTCCTGCCACGAACTGGTGGTCCAGAGACGTACCCTGGCTCCAGCACCTCCCCCGTGACCCCAACGTGGGATCTAGGTAGCAGGAATGTCAGTCGGGAAGGGATCGACTACCGTTCTGGTGCTCTTGTGAAAGGTCCTCACCCCAACCACGGTCCCAGATCTGAGGGGTCAGACGTTGTGAGGACCCACAATGCGCCTCACCTCAGCAGCGGCGGAGGAAAGTTACGGACGCGTGGACGTCCAGGTACGACCTCCAGAAGTTCAGAAGCCTGAGCGCCGTGGCGAGTAGAGGGCGGCTCACCCCACGTTACAGTGAGCGGCCGTGATCACCCAGTACTTGTTGATCAAAGAGCCGCCGCAGATGTGCTGCCGCTGCGTGGTCTGGATCGACACGATGTACCTGATGGAGTGAGGGACGGGGGCGTACCCTCCCACGATGCGCTCCTGACCTACACACACACACACACACACACACACACACACACACACACACACACACACACACACGTGAAGTTGGGAACAGTTGTAACTTTACTCCTGCCGAGTCAGCACAAGCGATAAAAACACCTCCGGCTCAGCCGATGTCATCTCCGACATCGAGGACACATCAAAGCGCGAGGGTGACCGGCGTCTTTGCTCTCATCTGTTTGACAGCTGCGGAAACCAGAGCCGCCGCATCAAAGCAACAAAGCCTCAGATTCTGAACCCGCGTCCTCAAAGCGGCTTCAAATCTCAATGACACAAACACGCCGTTTCCATGGAAACAAGATACGGTTCTGTTAGAAAAAGAGAGGTTTAAAATTCTCGGATAAACATAATAAATTCCGCTCGTCCTCCTCAAGTTTTTGAAACGAGAGTTTGAGAACATCGACGTCACTTCGACAACGCCGGGTTTCTGTCGAGTTCTGAAGCACAAAATAAAACATTTCCTGTTCCCGTTGTCGGAGCGCTGCACCGGAGGGACCTTGAGGAACGCTTGATTTTCTTTATTCTCCTCCGCCGTTGCCTCGACGGTCGGACCCGGCCCTGGCTGATCCTGGCGAACACTCACTCGCTTACTGGCATTTCTTTGATGTTTCTTTGATCTGGCCTCGCTAACCCAGACCTCTGGAAGCCTCTCGTCCCTCCGGACTCTCGACGTTCTTGTCTGAACTGGCGTCTAATTGGCTTTTCCCGGCGGCGGCGGCCCAAATCGATCCAGTGATCAATAATTAAGTGGTTAGTTTGAGGGTTTTGTCCAAAGCACATTAAAGCCATTTGAGGGGGGCCTTTAAGTATTGATCACCTGACAGACAGCTGATCACCTTCGACCAAACTTCTGCTGTACTCAATGCAAACGCACCAGCTCATCAGCTTCCTTCACCTCAGGATCGATTCTTATTATTTCCTATCGATCCCACGTGCGTCTCCTAAAGTCACATGGCGTTTGACGTCAGGCGGGTTACGCAACCTCAGCTGATCGATCACCGATCACCTGCCGAAGCCTCTGGGCTCGGACGCACGCCGACTTTGTCTTGCAGCGGAGGGACACCTGAGGCTCCGTGCGCGTGCGTGCGTGCGCGCGTACTCACCGTTCGCGGGCAGAAGGTGCAGAAGGAGGAGGAGGAGCGGGGCTCGGAGGTCCATGTCGGCGGACCGTGAGGAGCAGCCGGTCTGTGGTCCGCCCGCGCGCCTCCTCTCATTTTAACAGGAAGCTCTTCCACCTGCTCAGGTTTCTTTTAGTTCCCGTGTCTGTTGCCATGGACACCAGCCTCTACCTGTACCCAGGTACAGGTGAGCTGTGAGCAACACCAGCGCCTCTCGTTCGTAGAACAAGTGAGGTCTTGTGGGCTCTCCGGCGGTTTCACGAAGGTTTTATTTCTGTTTTTTCATTTTAAAATCGACACTGATGGAATATTTACTGAAGTTCTCCCACCTTATTTCTCCTTAATAATTTAAATAACTTCACTGAAGTCCAGATAATAAATCACAATCAGACTGAAATGTTACTCGAAGGTTAAATAACATTAATTAATTAATTTTCTGGTTAATTAAAATCTTATTTCTGTCTTTTTTTTGTATTTCTTGATGAATTTCTGATTAAAACTTGTATCCGTGATATTTAAGTGAGTTTTTTGTCCCCGTGGGTGTTTTATGCTTTAATCATGTCGTGTGCGTCGGCCCTGGATCCCACCGGGTCAAGCTCGGATCTCTCCATTAAAAATGGACGAGCTTCGCCCTGACCTCCTCTCATCACTAACGACCTTCGCCGCCGACCTCAGCGTGGTCCTGCCGGTCATGGCCGCCGGCTCTCCCCTTCCTGAGCCGTCTGAGGTTTCTGCTTCTTTCCGTTATTACGTTTGTTTGTTGGATATTAAAAAACGCGCCATGAGCCCACGGCGGTGTTGGGTGTAGTTCCACGTATCGCCTCGGGGGGGGCGGTAGTGAGTCGCCGTGGGTCCAAACTCCTCCTCCAAACAGTTTGGTGTTTCCAGATGTTGAAGGATCTAAACTTTGGATCTCCTTTAGATTCTAAAGGAGGCGATTCTCTGTCGGAGCTCCTTAAACGTTCAGGTTCTGTCGGTTCTGACACACTTGTAGCCCCAAACACCCCAGGAGCAGCGGGGCGGTGGTGGCGCCCCCCTGTGGTCCGGAGCAGGAAGGTGCTTGACCCGCCCTTCTGTGACTCGTACTCACGCGCTCTGACCTCTGATGCTTTCGTGTTTATATCGACTCAGCCCCCAAACACGAGAAGAAGAAAACGACAATAGAAGAAGGTCCTATTGTCGCTTTCGTCCACGGCGAGGACGTCCCCGTCCTAATTATCCTCGGGAACAAACGTCCGATACCGGAACCCTCATCTTTGTCCCGTTGTAGGTCAGTTTCATTGTTGAGGCTTGACATGGTTAAAACCCCGATGAAAAGATTATCTCGACAAAGGACCGAGCGAGGATACGGTTGCACTATAAAGGCAGCGGGACGAGTCGGGTCCCACCAGACTCTGAAGGCGTCCGGGGTCGCTCGGCGGTCCTGCGTCCTCCTGAAGACCATCTCCTGCTCCAGTTGAACTCACGGCGACGATGAACGTGCGGCAGGCGCGCGGCGCGCTGTTGCTGCTGGCTCTCTTGGTCACAGGTGAGATGCTCCGCCTCTCGCAACCTGCTGCAGGTCCTCCTGGGTAACGGAGGGCTCCCTGTCCGTCTGCAGAGGGCTCCCCCGCCAGGATCATCGGGGGGCAGGAGGTCCCTCGGTTCTCCATCAAGTACCAGGCGTCCCTGCAGTCGTCGCGGGGCCACTACTGCGGGGCCACGCTGGTGCACCCCCAGTGGGTGGTTTCTGCCGCCCACTGCTGGCTACCGTGAGTACTGCACCCGAAAAGCAGAAAAGCTCCAAGAAAAGCTGAAGATTTAGTTTGTTTTCAGGTAAAAGTGTCTACAGGTGGATTTATTGAATCCAGGACACATTCAAACTGATCGAAGTGAAGGTTAAATAATAAGTGAGTCACCTGTGTCCTCAGCAGAAGAATAAAACCACTTCATAGGTCGTCCTTGATGTTTGAGGATGTCATCGCCTGAAGGTTGTCCTTGATGTTTGAGGATGTCATCGCCTGAAGGTCGTCTTTGATGTCCCCAGGACGAGCCTGATGAAGGTGGTGCTGAGCGAACACAACCTGGAGGTCAACGAGGGCTTCGAGCAGGTCTTCAACGTCTCCAGGATCTACGTCAACACGTTCAACTACTGGACCTTCGACAACGACATCATGCTCATCAAGGTGAGTGACCCCCCCCCACATCACCCCCAGCGTTGCTTCGCCGTGGTAACGGCGGCGTCTCTGTCCCAGCTGAGCCAGCCCGCACAGCTCAACGCCAACGTCCAGCCCGCCGTCCTACCGGACGCCTCCACGCCGCCGCTGTGGTCGGACACGTGCACGGTGAGCGGCTGGGGCGTGACGCAGATCTACAGCTCCTACCTGTCGCCCGTGCTGCGCGCCGTGGACGTGCAGGTCATCTCCAACTGCAGGCGCTACTACTACTGGGGGATGGTCACCCCCAACATGCTGTGTGCTGGATCCCATCTGGGTGGGAAGGACTCCTGTCAGGTACACACACACACCCTCACACACACACACACACACACACACACACACATGCACACACACTCACACATAGACACATACACGCACTCACACATAGACACACACACACACACTCACACATAGACACACGCACACACACTCACACACACTCACACACGTACACACTCACACACACTCACACTCCCACACACATACACACTCACACACACTCGCTCACACATACACACACAGACTCACACATTTACACAAACAGACACTCACACACACACTCACACACATTCACACACACACTCTCTCACACAAACACACTCTCTCACACACACTCACACATTCACACACACACTCTCTCACACAAACACAATTTCACACACACACATTCACACATTCACTCACACACACACACATTCACACAAACACACTCTCTCACACACACTCACACATTCACACACACACTCTCTCACACAAACACACTTTCACACACACACATTCACACATTCACTCACACACACACACATTCACACAAACACACTCTCACACACACACACACACTCACACACACACACACACTCACACACACACACACACACACACACACACACACACACACACTCACACCCTTTACACTCTAGTGTTAACGTGTTTCTGTCATGAATGCGATGTGACGTCGTCGTTGACGCGGCTCTCGCCGCGGCGTCCTGCAGGGAGACTCCGGCGGCCCGCTGGTGTGCAAAGGGCGCTTCGAGGGCATCGTGTCGTGGGGCATCGGCTGCGCCAACCCCTACTTCCCCGGGGTCTACACCAGAGTCAGGAACTACGTGGGCTGGATCAACGGCATCATCCGGGACCACACCGCGGCCCCGGGCAAATAGAGGCCCTGGCCCGTCACCTGTGCGCAGGTGTCTCCTGGTTACACGCTACCCAAATGTTAGTTGGATATTTAAGCTGAATAAAGGTTGGCCGTGTTTGTGTTCAGGTTTGACTCGATGCTGCTGTCCTCAATGAGGAGCAGCAGGTGTGAAGCTGTCCATGTCAGTAGGAGCACCGTGATGCTTCCTCATGCTCTAGACCAGTGGCCCCCAACCTACGGGGGGGAGGGGGGTACACGTAGATTGTTTATATGGCAAATCTAAATCTAAATCTGGGCCTTTTCCCCTTCAAAATAAACTTTCACGTCTGTTTTTTTACTCATTTTGATGTGTTTGACGCTCAAGTGACCGAGAGAATCAGGTAATTTTTCAAAATAAAAGACTGTTCAGACTCAGATAATAAACACAAGGTAAATAATAAGTTATTTCTTGGCGGGCCGGTACCAGTTGGTCCACGGACCGGTACCGGCCCGCGGCCCGGGGGTTGGGGACCGCTGCTCTAGAACAGTCAAACCTCAAACCACCGCTGGAGCTGGGGCGCCCCCTGGTGGTGAAGCACACCTGTAACATCTGGAGCGACTTCTGTCAAGCGGCTGTAGCACTCACTACCTCATAAAGTGAAAACAACGTTTTATTATTTTACATAAATAATAGGTGTTTGACTGTTTAGATAAATGATTGTATGACTTATTAAATTCGATATTTCACCTATGACGACGTGTTGTTGAAATGTGGCAGCAAACCAAGAAGCCCCGGACCCTGACAAAGCCACCAAATCTCATCCAGAACTGAAATTCTGGTTGAAACTTTTAAGAATTCTGTTTTTAGCTTTCGTTTAAGGCTCCAGTTGCGCTGCTCGGCCAGCAGAGGGCGCTGACGTCATCGTTCACGTCACACGGCGTTGGTTCGCGGGGAGCGTAAACAGCGCAACAAACAACATAAACAACGTGAACAGCATGAATATTTATTCACCGTGACACAATTTATCCTGACATTCCCTCCCTCGGTGATCAAATGAGCGACAGGGAGTCGATTCAAAGCGACATACTCCATTACAACTGCGTCACACTGTGTTACAACCGCCCTCGAGGCGATGTTGACGTATATAGCTCAAAGTTACATGAAAGGCTTGAATATAAGTTGACGTCAGGAGGTTGTCCCGGCTATTGCAATGGTAAAAAGACAAAACGTGGACGATAATAAGGTCGCTTGTTTGTTTTCGTGGCCGGGCGGTGACGTCACGGCGCGCTCAGCCAATAGCGGCGCTCCTTACTGCGGGGTGTCCGCGCGCGCCCCCCGACGCAGGTGCGACACACCTCGTCCAGCATGGCCCTCCGACACGCCGCGGCCCGGGGGCTGCAGTGGGCCCGCTCGCTCCTCCCGCCGGTGCTGCGGCCCGGGCCCCGGCTGGGGCCCCGGCTGGGCCCCCGGCTGGGGCCCCGGGCCCTCCTGCCCTGCCGCTACCGCTTCTACCGCAGCTCGCTGGCGGGGCTGGCGGCGCGGCTGCAGGCGGCCGCCCTCCGGAGGCCCGCCGGGGGCCCGGCCCGCCCCAGGGCCGCCTTCCTGGCCCTCGGCCTCGGCCTGGGCCTCATCGAGCAGCGGCTGGAGGACGACAGGGAGGGCGACGCGGCCTGCCAGGAGATCCAGGCGAGTGCTGCCCAACCCCCGGCCCGCGGGCCGGTCCCGGCCCGGGGGTCGACTGGTACCGGCCCGCGGGTCGACTGGTACCGGCCCGCTAAGAAATTATTATTCAGTTATTATTTCCGTTGTGTTTATTATGAGTCTGAGCAGTCTTTTATTTTGAAAAACGTCCGGATTCTCTCGGTTACATCTCGGTCACTTGAGCACCAAAAGCATCAAAATGAGTAAAAAACAGACGTGAAACTTTATTTTGAAGGGGAAAAGGCCCAGATTTAGATTACCACCGTGGTAAAGCTGTCAAGCATTGACCGGTCTGATGATAAAGAGGTTCTACTGGTCTAGAACATGACGATAGTGATCAATATGATGAGAATAAGCCCTAAATACTGCAAACTAAACCGCACACTGAGTTAATTAACATCATATATGTTTAGTAAGTATGTCTGAACACGTTAGGATGATGGTCAGATTAAAGGGAAGCTACCTTTACTACACAAATACTCCCAAAGTACCCTTACGTCTACCACCAGTGTTCCTTCTAAAAGGTTCATAGGCGGATAACAAAACCTCTTGGAGCTGCGACGCCCTTTAAACCTGGATGTGGTTATTTATTGTTATTATTTATTATTGTTGTTATTGTTTCTGCTTCACGGAGGTCCCCCTTCACACCCCTGCAGGCTGTTTTCAGGAGGAAGCCCCCCCCTCAAGCCGCTCCGGCCGCTCGCCTCCGGCTACAAGCTGGAGGATTACGTCATTGGGAACCAGATCGGGAAGGGAACCAGCGCCGCCGTGTACGAGGCCGCGCCCTCGTTCGCCCCCCCGAAGGAGAGCCGGGCGCCCGTGGTGGAGGTGGACGAGGGCGGAGCGGGCCGACCTCTGACCTGCTGCTCCCTGAGGAGCTTCCCCCTGGCCATCAAGATGATGTGGAACTTCGGGGTCGGTGTCCCCCCCTCCCCCCCCTCCTCCCCCCTTCATCCCCCCGACCCCCGTCAGCGTCTCCGTGTCCTCTCTGTGCAGGCGGGGTCGTCCAGCGGGGACATCTTGAGGTCCATGTCCCAGGAGCTGGTCCCCGCGGGCCGCGCCGCCTTGAACCTGCGGGACCGGGATCTCCTGGACGGGTGCGTCCCCCCCCACCGCCGCCGCCGCCGCCGGGGTCCCTGCCCCGTCTGAGCGTGACCTTTCCCCCCCCAGGCACTTCGGCGTCTCCCCCGGGGGGCTGGAGGCCCACCCCAACGTCGTCAGGGTGCGCCGCGTGTTCACGGCCGACGTGCCGCTGCTCCCGGGCGCCCTGGACGAGTACCCGGACGTGCTCCCCGCCAGGCTGAACCCCGCCGGGCTGGGCAACAACCGCACCCTCTTCCTCGTCATGAAGAAGTGAGGCTGCGGACGGGGGCGCCGCCTGGTGGGGGCGGGGTCTGACCTGCTCCCGCTCCTGTTGCAGCTACCCCTACACGCTGCGGCGGTTCCTGGAGGCGTCCGGGCCGAGCCGGCGCCAGCGCGCTCTGATGCTGCTGCAGCTGCTGGAGGGCGTCGACCACCTGTGCAGGCAGGGCGTGGCCCACAGGGACCTGAAGACTGACAACGTGCTGCTGGAGCTGGACTCTGGTGAGGCCCGGGGGGGTCGGGCCTGGTCCGGGGGGGGTCGGGGGGCGGGCCCGGTCCGGGGGGGGGGCTGACTGAGCTCTGTTGCAGCCGGAGACCCGCGGCTGGTGATCAGCGACTTCGGCTGCTGCCTGACCCTGAGCAGCCTGCGCCTGCCCTTCGGCAGCCTGGCGGTCAGCCGGGGGGGCAACGTGTCCCTCATGGCCCCCGAGGTACGCCCCCGACGGGTACGGGCGGGCACGACCCGCCCCCCTTTGACCCCCCCCTCCCGTTTGACCCAAAGGTGATCACGGCGGTTCCTGGCAGCGGCGCGGTGATCGACTACAGCAAAGCGGACGCGTGGGCCGTGGGCGCCATCGCCTACGAGATCTTCGGACAGCCCAACCCGTTCTACGGGGGGGGGGGCCTGGAGGGCCGGCGGTACCGGGAGACGCAGCTGCCCCCCCTTGCCCTCCTCCGCCCCGCTGACGTGCAGACGGTGGTCCGCCTGCTGCTCAGGAGGAGCCCAGAGAAGGTGCGACCCCCCCACGCTCAGGTTTGGGTGTGTCGCCAGCGCTGACTCCGCCCCTCTGCTCCGCAGCGCCCCAGCGCCCGCGTGGCCGCCAACATGCTGCACCTCAGCCTGTGGGGGGGGCGGGCCTTGGCCCGCCAGGACGCCGCCGGGACCCGGAGGCTGGTGGACTGGCTGCTGTGCCGGTCGGCGCTGGTGCTCCTGAAGGGGCCGCGGGGGGACGCGGTGGAGGCGGAGCTTCAGAGGAGCTTCCTGTCCCACCTGGAGCTGGAGGAGCTGCGCGCCGCCGCGGGCTTCCTGCTGCACGGCCGGGAGCTCCGCCCCCCCACCCGCAGCGCGCCCGCGTAGACCCGCACGCGTCCTCCAGGGACCCTGACGCACTTTAAGGACCTGCACGAGACCTCGTCCTGACCTTTGACTTTAGTTAATAGTTAATAATTAATAGCTCATAATTAATAGTTCATAATTAAAATATAGTGGTGTAGCTGTTTAGGGTCTGGCACAGCCCCAGTATTAACTTCACGTCTTCAACCTCGTGTATGCTCTGTTTATCACAGGAGATGAACGGGTTTTTAGCTGACTTTGAAATAGAGATATTTTTTGAAGTGGTTTGGGAGTAAAGTTCAGAGTCTATCCTGCACTCTGCCCTGTTGAGCCTGTTCTGTTTTTCTTCCGCTCAGCGACATCAGGAAAGCACACAAACGCTGGATCGTTCCCCTCCTGGAGAAAACAAATCGGGTTTTAATCGCTGTAATTGATCTGTTTGAGCCCGTCTGTCAGGACCGAAGGTTTCCAAGTGAAATCTGAGTGTTCAGATTCAGGCTGGGGGGAGGGGCGCCCCCGTGTGGCCGCAGAGGGTACTGCAGCCCCGGTTCCTGCTGTAGTTCCTGCTGTAGTTCCTCCAGGAACTAAGAACGGTTTAAAAACACCAGAGGAACGTGTTCTTGAATAATGACGGACGAGTGCACGTGCGACAGGAACTTCATTAGGAGGACGTGAATCACACAAACATCAACGTTGTGTGATTCACGTGACTTCCTCACATGACATCAAACCTGTGGCCGGGCCGGGACCAGAAGAACCGGAACAACCCCCTGACCTGGTGCGCACCCCTTGTCCACCATCACTGAGACACAACGTCAGGGTGGAGGAGAGGGGAAGGAGTGAAAGGCGGAATGGAGGTGGGACAGGACCGTTATGACACCTGAAGACCGGATGTGACGTCATCGACCGACCACCAGCAGAAGGACGAGCTCTGGGGGATCTCCAGGACCTCCAGGCCCTCCAGGATCTCCATGTCCTCCAAGACCTCCATGTCCTCCAGGACCTCCATGTCCTCCAGGATCTCCATGTCCTCCAAGACCTCCATGTCCTCCAGGATCTCCAGGACCTCCAGGTCCTCCATGTCCTCCAGGATCTCCAAGACCTCCAGGACCTCCAGGTCCTCCAGGTCCTCCATGTCCCCCAGGTCTTAGGGGAGGTCCTGGAGGGGCTCCAGGGGAGCCTGCGTGTTGCTGACCCCCTTAAAATAGCCCCCATCTGTTCTGGGGGTCACATTCCCCCAAAGGTCGATGAACCTGAGTAATTCTCAGCCTTAACTGCCCCCCAGGAGGGACCTGTGGGGGGGGGGCGGTCCTGGAGGAGGACCCGGTCCTGGGGGGGGCCTGGTCCTGGAGGAGGACCAATCCCTGGAGGAGGGCCTGGTCCTGGGGGGCGGTCCTGGAGGAGGGCCCGGTCCTGGGGGGGCGGTCCTGGAGGAGGGCCCGGTCCTGGGGGGGGCCTGGTCCTGGGGGGGCGGTCCTGGAGGAGGGCCCGGTCCTGGGGGGGCGGTCCTGGGGGGGGGCCTGGTCCTGGGGGGGCGGTCCTGGGGGGGGCGGTCCTGGGGGGGGCCTGGTCCTGGGGGGCGGTCCTGGGGGAGGGCCTGGTCCTGGAGGAGGGCCTGGTCCTGGGGGGGCGGTCCTGGGGGGGGGCCTGGTCCTGGGGGGGCGGTCCTGGGGGGGCCTGGTCCTGGGGGGGCGGTCCTGGAGGAGGGCCCGGTCCTGGAGGAGGGCCTGGTCCTGGGGGGGCGGTCCTGGGGGGGGGCTGGTCCTGGGGGGGCGGTCCTGGGGTCCAGCCCCGTCCTCAGGCTGCTCGCTCGTCTCGGTCGGGATGTTCTCTGTCCGCAGCTCCCTGAGCGCCGCCCGGAGGCTCCCCCGGCCCCCCCCTGTGGACCCCCCCTGTGGACCCCCCCCCTGTGGGCCCCCCCTGTGGACCCCCCTGTGGGCCCCCCCGGAGGTGGTCGGGGGGCCGCTTCAACCAGCCCCCCAGCGCCGAGGCGGTGGCCCGGGTGTCGGGGATCCCCAGCATGGCCCGGCTGCCCTACCGGGACTCCGCGGACGGGCTGGACGCCGCCTTCGTGGGCGTCCCCATCGACACCGGGACGTCCAACCGGCCCGGGGCCAGGTCAGGCTCCGCGCCCTCTAACCTTTGACCCCGCGAACGCGGAAGAACCGAACAGCGGGTTTGTTTGTGGTTCATATGCGAGGACGCCTCCGCTCAACCCAGTAAGACCAGTTCCTCTGGGTTCCTCTGCTGGAGGGGTCCACCAGGTGTTTGAGTTTGGCTCCAGGACATGTTTGTATACACCTGTACACACCTGTACACCTGTGTACACCTGTACACCTGTGTACACACCTGTACACATCTGTACACATCTGTACACGTCTGTACACACCTGTACACGTCTGTACACATCTGTACACACCTGTACACGTCTGTACACACCTGTACACGTCTGTACACACCTGTACACCTGTGTACACCTGTACACCAGTGTACACATCTGTACACGTCTGTACACACCTGTACACGTCTGTACACATCTGTACACACCTGTACACGTCTGTACACACCTGTACACGTCTGTACACATCTGTACACACCTGTACACACCTGTGTACACCTGTACACACCTGTACACCAGTGTACACATCTGTACACGTCTGTACACATCTGTACACACCTGTACACGTCTGTACACACCTGTACACGTCTGTACACGTCTGTACACATCTGTACACATCTGTACACACCTGTACACGTCTGTACACACCTGTACACGTCTGTACACATCTGTACACACCTGTACACGTCTGTACACACCTGTACACACCTGTACACACTTGTACACGTCTGTACACATCTGTACACGTCTGTACACGTCTGTACACGTCTGTACACATCTGTACACACCTGTACACGTCTGTACACATCTGTACACACCTGTACACGTCTGTACACACCTGTACACATCTGTACACACCTGTACACACCTGTACACACTTGTACACGTCTGTACACACCTGTACACACCTGTACACACCTGTACACACCTGTACACATCTGTCTGTATCTAACAGAATCAACATCAGGTTCACGATGGAGTTTCGCTCCGATAAGAAAAGAGAAAGAACAAACGAAGGACTCAAACAGCTGTTTCGTTCTAAACTATAAAATACAAACAGATGTGGAGCAGCAACAGCTGGATAAACTGTCGCTGCTCGAGCTTTTTCCATCCTGAAAGTTCCACTTTGTCTTTGTGAGGGCGCAGCTTTGATCTTCACGTGTTCGCGTCCGTCTTTGCTCAAGAAGCCAATGTCACAGGGGTCACGACCCCCGTGTCTCGTCCCGCCCACTTAAAGTCAGACTGTCGCACACATGCGACACACAACACAAACACACACAAACGCACACACACACACTTTCTGCAGCCCTAGCCAATCAGAGAGCCGCCTGACCGGGCCTTGAGAGAGACGGACGATTCTGATTGGATGACACGTTTCCGACTCAGTAACCCCTTCGATGCCGGCGTGAACCATGAACACGGATTTATATGTACATGTATTAAACATTATTACATATATTAAACATTATTACATGTATTAAACGACATTATTACATGTGTTAAACATTATTACATGTATTAAACATTATTACATGTATTAAACATTATTACATGTATTGATGACGTAAAATGAGATGGACTTTGTAATCATTAATATCTATAATTACATTTTTAGATTGTAACTCTTTAGACTGTAGATCTTTTTGGCCCTTTCGGCTCATCTCTGAGGTTTTCCCGGCTCCTCGCAGGTTCGGGCCCCGGCAGATCCGCGTGGAATCCGCCATGCTGAGGGCGTTCAACAGCGGCACCAGGGCGGCGCCGTACGAGTCCATCAATGTGGCCGACGTCGGGGACGTCAACGTCAACCTGTACGACCTCCGGGACACCTGCCGCCGCATCAGAGAGGCCTACCGGAAGATCCTGGCGACGGGCTGCATCCCCCTGACGCTGGGTGAGCCCCCCCGTGGTCACCGCCGGCGCCCCCCCCAGAAAGACTGTGACTCATCAGGGTTCTGTTTGTAGGTGGCGACCACACCATCGCGTACCCGATCCTCCAGGCCGTGGCTGAGAGGTGAGGCCCCGCCTTCACGGGGAAAAGGTCACGACCCCTCGCCAGAGAGAGTAAACTGGTGCGCCCCCCCCCAACAGGCACGGCCCGGTGGGCCTGGTCCATGTCGACGCTCACGCCGACACCAGCGACACGCTGCTGGGCGAGAAGATCGCCCACGGGACGCCGTTCCGGCGCTGCGTGGAGGAGGGGCTCCTGGACCCGGGGAGGGTGGTGCAGATCGGCCTGAGGGGGACCGGGTACTCCGCAGACAACTACGAGTGGAGCCGGGCCCAGGTGGGGGTGCTGGGAGGGGGGACTGGTCCCGCTGGGAGAGAGGGGACAACAGCTGTGGTCACACTGGGAATGCTCTGCCCCCCCCAGGGCTTCCGCGTGGTCCAGGTGGAGGAGTGCTGGTTCCGGTCCCTGACCCCCCTGATGGAGGAGGTCCGGGCTCAGATGGGCGGCGGTCCGGTCTACCTGAGTTTCGACATCGATGCTCTGGACCCCGGCTTTGCCCCCGGCACCGGCACACCTGAGATAGCGGGGCTGACGCCCATCCAGGTACCCTCCCCCCCGAGGCCCCGCCCACCTTACCTTGCCCCGCCCCCTGACTGTGGGCCTTTGGTTTTAGGCGGTGGAGATCATCCGAGGCTGCCGCGGCCTGAACCTGGTGGGCTGTGACCTGGTGGAGGTTTCTCCTGCTTACGACACGACCGGTGGGCCCCCCCCTCGCCCCCTCTCTGCCCCCCCCTCGTTGCCCCCCCCCCGGGTGGAGGTGGATCCTGACGTTATTCATGTCTCCTCAGGGAACACCGCGCTGACCGGCGCCAACCTCCTGTTCGAGATGTTGTGCGTGCTGCCAAAAGTCAAATACCTCTGAGACGTCAGCCAACGGGAAGAGCCCGCCCCCTGAGCCCCCCGAACCCGCCCCGAGCCCCCCCGAACCCCCCCGGACCCGCCGTTTTATCGCTTTATTTTCTGTCTCGCTCAAACAACCATGAATTATGGATGATTCTCACCCTGACCCAATCTGGGGAGAACCAGCACAGGTTCTGTCACCTGTGAGGTCACCTGACCCCGTGTGGTCACCTGACCTCCACATGGGTCACCCGACCCCCGTGTGGTCACCTGACCCCCGTGTGGTCACCTGACCCGTGGGGTTTGGGCTGCTGGGCCTGCACAAGCCACCGTCCGGCTGTTCTTAACATCTGCGGTTGTTCTTGGAACACCTTCATCTTCCCCTCAGTGACAGATGTGATTTAAAACATCTGTTTAAAATGCCAGCAGAGGTCAGGCAGCAGTTTTCTATTTTTGCCTTGTTTACTCAGATGTTCTACCGATGACGCAGCCCAGAATCAGATTTTTTAAAAAATCCATAAATATGGATTAAAACCTGTTGAGCGCCCTCATAACTTTAACTTTCCGCAGCACTAAAACCCACAAATCCGCTTTGGAATCATGATTGATGCTGGGCTGTTGGATAAATCCTCTATTGCTTGATTGAATTATTGTTTAATCTGATTTATGGCACAAACCAAAACAACATCTTCATTTCGTGGCGTAAGAAACTGTTGTAAAATCAAATTCAGTTACAGTTTGATACGCTGCAAAGTAATTACCAAAACACTGGAGAATTAAAGTAATAACTGAGATAAACGTTAATACGATGGCCTTCATGAGTCAATTGAGATTAAAATGATAATTTTAGTATCAAAGGGTCTTATTGAGTCTCTCACTTTTAATGGAATGATACAATTAAAGTGCTTCTAAAATGGTGTTGAAGCCTTTAAGTGTCTAAATGTGCACCTTAAACCTCATAAATCTCATATTACTGCTGCTGTTGAGGCACAGAGTGGATGAAGGTTTAAACTAGAAATGTTCTTAATGCCACTTTATTGTAATGTTTCAGTTTGAGACCATAATCTTAATTCGTCTTTTAATCCTGTGTAATGCTGCTGTCTCTCCACTTGGTGGCGCTCGGCGTCCAGTCTTAATTCGTCGGGTCTTTATTTACATTAAATTAATTCCAAATGACTTGAGTGTCCTGAGGAATGTTTCTTCGGGAGGTGTTTTACACAAATATGATTTTTATGTGTATCATTGTCATGATTTGACGGGGCCACATTTAGAACATACATGTTCAACTCATGCCCCCACATGTTTATCCCAAATGCTAACACACGTCAGTTTGATTATTGGGAATTTACGTAAACGAATCAGAACATATTTCCTTAATTTTTAAATATTTTGATGCATCACGACTTTTACTGAAGCGTTACTCTGAGAGTTGTGTTGGTGTTTGAATCTGTCTGGTTGGAACACCTGTGGCACCACGAGCACTTGGTCCACCTCTGGAAGGTGAATGTGGGTGCGGGTTCGGAGGGGTACGGGAGCTCCAACCTTCAGGCTGGACTCAGAACATCCATGAGATGTTCCTCACATGTTTCCCACATGTTACCCAGATGTTCTCCAGATGTCCCTCAGATGTTCCTCAGATGTTCCCCAGGTGTTCCTCATCCCAGGAACCAGAGTAAAATACCTGTGGTCCAAAGTAAACAGCCTCTGAAGTGAATCTGGGCTCACGTTTCCGTGGTTGTGTTCAACCATCTCCCCCTGAAGGACCTGGACCAGGGTCAGACCTGGGGGGGGTCCTGTACCTGAGGGACCTCAAGTCCACAAAAGAGCTTCCACAGCTCCTACTACAGGAGCTAACACACACTCAACCACAGTAACACACACTAAACACACACCAAACTAATCAGAGTTCCCCTTTCATGAGCCCCCCTTCGTTTCACTTTCATCCTTCACCCCCCCGAGGAGCCCGTGCCCCCTCCCCCCGCCCCCCATCTGCTGCTGCGCGCCCCTGTCGGTACTTCCGTGAGCGGAGGGTCCATACGTGCCCGCGGACATGTTTGGTCATGGATCTGCTCCCCCGGATCAGACTTCTGCTCGTTCAGCGCTCCTGAATTCCATTCCGCCTTTTACTTTTCCTCCACTCTCTCCCTCTCTCTCTCTCTCACTCTCTCTCTCTCTCACTCCCCCCCTCACACACACACACACACGCTCTCTCACACACACTCACACACACTCACACACACTCGGCCCACACAAGTCCCAACTTTGGGAGAGTGCACCGGTGAACTTCCCGGACTCCCAACTCGGTGTTTTTCCCCTCCAAGGACCGTCCTACCTGCGGGTGCGGGGGGCTGCGGGGGGCTGCGGGAGCGCGGCGTCGAGAGGTGCGGACGGCGGAGCCCCAGCGGCCGGGAGGAGCGCAGGAGCCCCGGGAGGAGCGCAGGAGCCCCGGGAGGAGCGCAGGAGCCCCGGGAGGAGCGCAGGAGCGTCCCCAGCCCGACCCAGGCTCGACATGGGCTCCGGGACCCGCCGGCTGCTGCTGTGGCTGGGGCTGTGCTGCGTCGGGGTGAGTACCGCAGACACACACACACACACACACACACACACACACACACACACACACACACACACACACACACACACACACACACACGCACACACTCACACACACACACACACGCACACACACACAGACACACACACACACACACACACACACACACACACACACACACACACGCACACACACACACACACACACACACACACACACACACACACACACACACACACACACACACACACACACACACACACACACACACACACACACACGACACACACACACACAGACACACACACATACGCACACACACACGCACACGCACACACACACACAGACACACACACGACACACACACACACACGCACACACACACACACACACACACGCACACACACACACAGACACACACAGACACACACACATACGCACACACACACGCACACACACACGGTGGTCAAAGAGCTCGGACTGCTGCGTGCGTCTTTCTGCGTCTATTTCTGTGCGCGCGCGCGTGTGTGTGTGTGTGTGTGTGTGTGCGTGTGTGCGTGAGGAGAACGATGCTTTTTAAAAGTGATGAGCGGAGCTGCACAAGTCGGGCTAAGTTGGTGCACAGAAACAGGCTATTCATAGTCTGGGGGGGTCCTGGGCCGTGTCAGGCCCCCGCACACACACGCACACACACACACACACACACACACTCTTAGATCTGCTTTGATCTGCTTTGATGTGCTTTGATGTGAGCAGAGCTGAAGGCATGTGAGCGGCAGTGTTCGGTCGCCGTCGTTCTGACCTGACACCCGCGCAGGCTTGTTCAATAAACCGGGATGGTGCGTGAGGCTGACCCCCCCTGACCCCCCCTCACCCCCCTGACCCCCCCTCACCCCCCTCACCCCCCGTGGTCACGTGTGCTGATTGACAGCGGTGCCGATAATAGCGGTCTAATTGAGTTACGTGTGGCGGCGGGCGTCTGTTCCCTCCTCAGCTCCGATAGGAATCAGGCTCTCTGGAGTTCACCCCCCTCACCCCCCCTCGCCCCCCCCCCCTTTGTCCCTGAGGAATGTCAGGGTCATGCACATCAAACAAAACAATCAAAAGTCAATAAAAGCCCCCGGCGGGCCCTCGGCCCCCGCCGGGGGACACCGGCGCTACAAGAGTGGGAAGTGACCCGGTCGGGCTCAGGGGGCGGGGAAATCAAACGGACCTGCGCCCCCCCCAGAAGAGTCCCTCGGGTTGGGGAGGGGGGGGGCATTATCCTGGCCTGTGATTGGCTGATGCCCCCCCCCGCTGTGATTGCCTGACGAAGGTGTCGGCAAACACGCCGTGTGGATTCACCCCCCCCTCGCCCCCCTCGCCGCACAGGTCACATGGGGGTGTTTGTGGATTCTGTGGGGGGGTGTGACCCGGCTGGGCCCAGAGGTCAGAGGTCAGAGCTGGGGGGGGGGGGGGCGGAGCTTGCTGCAGGTACAGGAAGTTGACCTGGTTCCACCTCAGCTCCTCGCCGCTCCACCGCCAGCGTTTGTAGTCCAGATTAGAGACAGAGATTACCCCCCACCCCCCTCACCCCCCTCCCCCTCACCCCCCCTCAAACAGGCTGCGATGACGAACCGTCTGACGCCAAACACAGCTGCGCCCCGGCGGCGGCGTGCATGTGCTGGCACGAGTGCACAGGTCCTCCCGCCCTCTCATCCCGCCCCCCGCTCCGCCCCCCCCCCCACCGATCTCACCCTGAATTCGCTCACGTGCCCCCCCCCCATCGGCCTCCACCTTCACAGAGACCTGAGAGCGGACCCTCCAACGGGGACGCCATCTGTGGCCGTGCTGGCCCCCCCGGGCCCCGCCCCCCCGGCCCGTTAGACCGTCATGGTAACGGGCCTCGTTAGAAGGTTCCCTGAATGCGTCGTTGTCTCGGCTGGCGGCGTTGACGAGGACCCACTTGGGCGTCCCGCCTCATTGTCCCCCTTTGGCCCCGCCCCCTCGCGGGGGGGGGGGGCCCTCCTCCACAAACACTTCTCCTTCTGTTTTTCCTTCCCCGGCACATGAAAGGAATACCGTCGCTCCTTCTCTGCTTTGTCTGGAGGAGCGACCCTGAACGCGGCGCCGTGTTGACAGAAGAAGAACGCCCCGCGCCTCATCGCCTCATCGCCTCCTCAGGCCCCGCCTCCACTTCCTCTGACTCCGGGACGAGCCCGTACCTGCCGAGCCGGAGCTTTTCCCTCCCGGAGAACTTCTGGAGAACACTCTCTCCTCCTCCTCCGCTCCCGTCCGGGTGCTCGCGCCCCGGCGGGGACGGCGAGGGCGTCCGACGGGACCGCCGGTCTTCCCCGGAGAGGGGGCGGCGGCGGCGGCGGCGGTTCCGGTCCGGTCCCGCGCCGTTCCCGATGTGGGCGCGCAGGTGCGCTCTTATCGCGTGGGCCGCCCACAGACACAACACCACGTCTGTGTTGTGGCACACGGGAAACTTCGGCGCTCCCGCTGGAATGTTTGACGGGGAGCCTCCGCCCGCCCGCCCCGGCACAGGCCAGGTATTTTTAGAATTAAAAACGTTCGCCCCCCCTCGCCCCCCCCCGCCCCCCGCTGAGTCGCCATCCTGTCAGGGAAATGAAACCTGGAATTATTGACGGGCAGAGTGGGACGCGCTTCCCCGGAGCGCCGTTTATTCAGGCCTTCCTGTGAGCTGAACCAGAGAGGGAACGCTCCGACTTATTGTGGTTTTCTTCCCAAAATCTCCTTCTGGAGCTCCGTCTGTCTCTCTCTCTCTACTTGTCTCTCTCTACCCCTCTCTCTACCTCTCTCTCTTTCTACCTCTCTCTACCTGTTTCTCTCTACCTCTCTCTCTCTCTCTTTACCTCTCTCTCTACCTCTCTCTCTCTACCTCTCTCTCTCTACCTCTCTCTACCTCTCTCTCTTTCTACCTCTCTCTACCTGTTTCTCTCTCTCTCTTTACCTCTCTCTCTACCTCTCTCTCTCTACCTCTCTCTCTCTACCCCTCTCTCTACCTCTCTCTCTTTCTACCTCTCTCTACCTGTTTCTCTCTCTCTCTACCTCTCTCTTTCTACCTCTCTACCTGTTTCTGTCTCTCTTTATACCTCTCTCTCTCTACCTCTCTCTCTCCACCTCTCTCTCTACCTTTCTCTTTCTACCTCTCTACCTGTTTCTCTCTCTCTCTACCTCTCTCTTTCTACCTCTCTCTACCTGTTTCTCTCTCTCTCTACCTCTCTCTTTCTACCTCTCTCTACCTGTTTCTCTCTCTCTCTACCTCTCTCTTTCTACCTCTCTCTACCTGTTTCTCTCTCTCTACCTCTCTCTTTCTCTCTCTCTCTCTCTCTCTCTCTCTCTCTCGGGAGCCCTCATTAGAACATTGGTTACAATTTTCCACACAGGTTGGGAATGTTTTCCATCAAGGTTTTGCTGCTTCTTGTTCTGTGCTGGAGCTACTTGTTGTACACACACACACACACACACACACACACACACACACACACACACACACACACACACACGCCTGCAGGTGATTGTTGTTGTCGTTTTTATTTGTGCGTTTGTTGTGTGTGGAAGTGAGATGAAGCCCCACAGGCCACGTTGACCTCTTGACCTCTCAGATGAGGCGGGGGGGGATCTCGGAGCGGGAGGTTCGGTCTCCCGGAGCCGTTGATAAGGGAGGAATGTGGGCCCTGCTGGCCGGCCGGGTGCATCGCCGAGATTATAATCTGGGATTCCTGTTCACGCTGGAGCCTCAGCCATCAGATCGGCCCTCTTGATCCGGATCGCCGTCGGGAAGAAGCCGCGCTGAGGAGCGGATCTCTATCTGCGCTCTTTCTCTCCCGCCCACGAAACACAAAGGAGAACAAAGGCGCGTCAAACCGCGGCGCCGACCCGAAGCCCCGCTTCCATCGATCGCCCAGAGGCTCCGCGGAGAGCGAGCCTGCCCGGGACCCGGAGCTGCAGGTCGGAATCATAAAACCGTCGGCAAGGCAACGGGAATGTCTGTGGTTTGAGACGAGGCTGCACCAGCTCCTCGCCGCCCAAACCGTGGAGACGCCACGACAAAGGGCCGACGAACGCCCGTTTACCCGCTGGGTCACGTCCCGGCGAACGCTTCGCCGGTTTGAACAGGAGCGTGCAGGCGGGGGGCGCGGGGGGGCGCGGGGGGGGGGGGGGGTGCTCAGGCTCATCAAGGAAGCTCAGGATCCGGTCCAGACCGACTTCTGAATGTTTCCCTCCCTGAAATAATTCGGAGTGTAACCCGACTCGGCCGGTATTCTTAGTCACCGGTTTACCGCCGGTTGCTACGGCGACCGACAACGACACACACACAAACCCAGAGGACGGCCACGGAGGCTCGGCCCCCGAGGGCCACCGCCCCACGTCGGCCCCCCGGCGTGATGAAGACCTGTGGGGTGAAGAAGCTCCACCCCCCCACTGCCCCTCCCCCCCAGTGCCCCCCCCTCACTTGCCCCCCCCCCACTGCCCCCCCCCACAGGTGAAAGTCTCTGCGTGTCCTGAAGGTCGTGACCCCGCCCGTTCGTCCCTGATCTCAGCCCTGATTGGCTCCTCCTCGGTGCCCCCCCCCTATAATTACCTGTGATTATGGGGGGGGGGTGGAACCCTCACATCTGCTTCTGATGAATGGCCGTGCTCGCCGCGCCGGCGTTCCCAGATGATGGCGTGAAGCCGCCAGCAGATGTTGCGCAGGTGTGGCGCGGCCCAGATTAGGGGCTGCTGCTGAATTCCGAGGACAGGTGAAACTTCCCTGGCGGCTCTTCCGAGGAACACTCCCGGTTCGGGCCGATCCGGTTCAGCGGCCGGCGTTCCCGGCTTTCGGAAGAGCGGCGTTCGTCCGCTCCTCAGATTTACGCGTGCCGGTTGGGAATCACGTTGGTTTTAAATCCTTTAATGCGGAGAGACCGGAGCGCTCCCCGCAGGGAGACTGTCTAGACAGGAAGGACCGAGCTCAGGTGGGCCTCCGCCTCCACGCCGGCGGACTCATCCCGGCGACGCTGACGGGAATCCGCGCCCCCCGCAGGAAGCGCCGGAGCGCCGTTGACCTTGAGCAGGAAGTGTTTATCTCCCGCGCAGCAGCGCTCCTCCTGGCCCCCGTCCACCCGCTATCTGCCTCCTGCACTCTGCTCCCAGAATTCCGCTGGCCTGGATTCCCGCTCCCGTCCCTGAGCCGGGATCCACGGCGGCGTTTGATGATTAACCGCCCCGCGAGAGCCAGCCTGTCCCAGTACAACCAGTCTGTTGTGCTGCCCACCGGTCCGGAGGTCCTCCCCGATCCTCCCGACCCCGGGGGCTCGTCCTCTCCCGGAGGATGACTGACGGCTCCCGGAATTAAGCGTGCGGACGGAGGAGGCGGGGGCCGAGCGGAGCGAGCGCGCTCCTGATCCCCGACCCGATAATTGGGCGCGGAAGAGCGTCCACGTCTCGCTGCGTAAAGACGCAGATCTGAACGGCTTTTCTTTTTGGGGGGCGGCGCAGCTTTTCCTTGATCCCCAGACGGGGGGGGCTTCCGTCTGGAAGGCCGGAGAGGACCCGCGGGAAAGTCCCTCGTCAGGCGGACATGTCTATTTTTGGTCATCAAGAAGTGGACGCGGGTCAGAAGTGCTGAATCACTGGAATGTGAAAATAAACAGATTATCCGCGCTATCTCCGGGGCCGAGGCGGGAGCGCGGGCGTGCCGGGACGGCGAGCTGCCGTTGGCCGCTGCCGCGCTCCTCAAACACGGCTTTCTTCAGTGTGCGTTGGTTCTCTTCCAGACCGAAACCTCAAACGTGTGTGTGTGTGTGAGAGAGTGTGTGTGTGTGTGTATGTGAGGGTGTGTGTGTATATGTGTGCGTGAGTGTGTGTGTTTATATGTGTGTGTGTTTGAGTGTGTGAGACTGTGTGTGTATATGTGTGGGTGAGTGAGTGTGTGTTTATGTGTGTGTGTGTTTGAGTGTGTGTGTGTGGGTGTGTGTGTGTATATGTGGGTGTGTGTGTGCATGAGTGTGTGTGTGTGTATATGTGGGTGTGTGTGTGTGTGTTTATGTGTGTGTGCGTTTTGAGTGTGTGTGTGTATGTGTATGTGTGTGCATGAATGTGTGTGTGTGTGTGTGTGTGAGCTGGGCGTCCGTGCAGGGAGTCGGGCACAAAGACATCTTTGAAAGCGGAGCACGAATTGACGTTAAAGAGCTGTGATAAGTCGCTGATGTCATCGGAGCCGTAAAGAAGCCGCAGTTCAAAGTTCGGCCGTTGTAAAATATTCCAAACGTAAACGTGACGTGTCATGTCGAGGTACGAAACGATGAATCGGCATAATTTGGGCTGTTATGCAATCACAGGTCCCCATGATCAATAATTGGTAATCCCAGACTGGAAATAATCTGGATTATGATGATTAACAGGGTGTTTCCGCCTTTTTAATCCGGGCGAAGAGGATCGGTCCGGAGGCGTCTCCCCGATGGACTTTGTCCCCACTTCGCTCCTGCGGCCGTCTGGATGGGGGGGCGGGGCTACGGCACCTGTAGTGCGCAGCGTCTTTATCTGCCTCTGGAATTCCGCCCGCGCCCGCAGGTCTGCTGGACCTGAGCGCGTCCCAACTCAACCACGCAGCCCGACCCCTGACCCCCGACCCCCGACCCCGACCCCTGACTTTGGAAATGAAGGCGGTTGCTCCCTCGTCTCCTTCAGCTCCAGACATCGATCCGTCCAGCGCCGACCCGTCCGGTTCCACCAGGAACGTTTGCGGATGCGTTCGCAAGCGAGCTCGGGCGGGAAACGAGCTGGCACCGAGGGGGGACACGGCAGATGGGCGGACGGGGGGGGTCTACGGGAACAGCTGAGGTTATTACCCAGAATTCCTCACGTGAACGCCATCGTCCCGGGAGCTTCCCGCGGTCGCTCGGGGAGTTATTCAACCGGTTTTCACCGTTGGGATCGCTGGGTCGACATCGGAAGCGTCTCCTCTGGTTCACGTTAATCTCTCCCGACCACTAGGGGGCGCCCCCCCCCTCTAATTAATGAGTTTTTAATGACGGATGATTAAAGATCGTTTTAATCGTTCCTGCTCAGACCGACAAACACGACGTTTCCTTTGAAGTTTCTTTGAAGGCGCATCCGCGGCGCCCGACCTGTCAGGGCCGTCGCGTCGCTCCTGGACATTTTCCGACAGGTTCGCTCACATCTGTGCGTGTCTGCGTCTGCTCAGGTGAGCGCCAGCAGCTGTCGGGTGATTTCCAGGGAGGGGGGGTCTGGAGGGCGGGGCTGCTGAAGAGCGAGGATGGGCTCGGCGGGTTCCTCCTGCTCGCGTCTTTGATGCCGCTCTCCTGGAGAACATCTGCGGAGCACCGGCGCGCCGGCGAGACGAGATTCCCGTCTGCCGTCTTTGAGCCTTGGCAGCGGGAGCGGGAGCGGCGAAGCCGGAGGAGCTGTGGGGAACACGCTTTGATGCTTTGATGTGCAGATGTGAGGAGCCTTCTGCTGCGATGTCGCGAGCTCAGAGTTCACCGAACTGTGACCTCAGGGAAGAACTCCCAGGTTGAGACGCCCGACATGTTGGGGGGGGGGGGGGGGTGCGCACCCACCGGGATTTTGCCCACTTATCCGACTTTTCCCACAGTCTTCCCGTGAACAAGTCCAGAACGATGCGGGAGGAGGCGGCCAAGTCGACAGGTGCTGCCAGATGTGGCGGTTCTCGTGGAGGAAGTTTGGTGAATCCGAGCCCCCCACACCCCCCCCCAAAGCCGGAGCGACGGTAAAAGGTCGGTGTGGACGAGCGTCACCGCGGAAACTCGATCTCGGATCTCTGAGACCATCTTCCGCTGCCACCAGCCGCTAAAAATAACGGCAAAAAAATAATGCCCGACCGCCGGCGCCGCGGCCCCCCCCCAGGGGCCCCCCCCAGGGCCACCTCACCGTCTCTGGACCTCGGCTGTCAGCTGTCGTCTGGGGAAACCGGACCCCCCCCCCAAGTACAGGTCACTGGCAGGAACGCTGCCGGAAACACGCGTCTTATTTATAGAGGCGGCGAAGAAGAGCGTGTTTACATTTGAGGAGGCCGCGCTCCGCTCCCTGATCCGCTCCGTGATCCATCCCGGACTCGCTTGGAAGCTTTCCCGAGATATTTTTCTTCACGTTGAGGAGCGGCTGTCGTTTTAAGAGCCCCCCCCAGCTATTAAATCCCCCACAAACAGCGGAGTCCTTATTAAAATAAACGAGGTTTACTCCCGGCTGAAGCTGTTAACAAGGTGTGTTTTTGTGGTCTGGGCTGAGTGTGTGTGTGTGTGTGCGTGTGTGTGTGTGTGCGTGTGTGTGTGTGTGTGTGTGCGTGTGTGTTTCATCCTACCTGGGTGTGCAGAAGTGTCCTCGCCGCCTTTGTTCACCGATGACAGCGGCCCTGAGCAGACAAACTGAAGCTCGGTGGTCCGGGGGGGGGGGGCCCGCTGGGGGGCCCCGCTGGGGTGATAATTGAAAAGACGGCGCTCCTGAGGGTGTCAGATGGGCCTTCACGCTCAGGGACGGTGGTGTGGAATGTGTCCACGCTCCATTATCCCGCCCCTGCTGGGAAACAGACTCGGAGCAGCCTTAAAGGAAAATACTGGGACACCACGAAAGTCCGGGTTTTCTCCCGATGCCCCCCCCCCGTTTGTGGGTCCTGTTTACGATCTTAACTCCAGCCTCCTTTGTCTCGCTCTATCGTAGAAAAAGAAAGAAGTCTCAGATTATTGTGATTGATTTGTGCCTTTCATTGTGATAAACCACCGGTCTTTGATCAGCGGCTTTGATCTCCGCTCCAGCCCCAGGAACCTTCCTGTCGGTTCCTGTATCCGATTTGATCTCGTAACCGAAGAAGCTTTTCATCTCTTCTCTTTTTTTTTTTTTTTTTTTACCCCTTTCCGTCCAAGTCGCCACACGTCCGTGCTCATTAGGCCACGCCCCCTTAACGAGGGATGGCAGGCACGATCCCAGGTGAGGCCTCTTGGTCGCTGGAGGCGCCGCTCTTCCCCCCAACCTCCCGCCGAAGCTCCTCGGCTCTGAGCCGAATGTGTCCCGTCATGTCGAGGTGAGGCGGAGGTGAGGCCACGTCAGTCCGAGGACGAAGATCATAAACGGGTGAATAATCGACATAATCTGAGTCCGGGAGGAAGGAGGAAGATTCCGCAAGAATCCGGTGAATCCCGGAATCCCGCTGCTCTTCCTGATTGAGGGGAGGGAACCAGCGAGGCTCCTACTGGGAGCTGCTGAGCGTGGACTGGTCTGAACCTGGCGCTGTGTGTTCCCAGCTGACCCCAGACCTGTCGGAGAGGGCAAGGATGGCCTGAGGGGGACCCCCCCCCAACATGGAGATAATCCCTGAACGGGTGTTGGGCTGTTGAAGGAAGAGCCTCCTTCCTCTTCCTCTGCCTGTGGAGCTGAAGGGCCTCACTCTTCGGGCCCTTTGTACCCCCCTCAACCCCCCCTCTTTTCTCAAGGAGCTTGGGTTTAATAACAAGGTCCTGATGTGGGCGGGGCTAAACTGGTCTTTAAACTGGGGGTTAAACTGGTGTGTGTGCCTCCACCGCTGATCCCCGGCTCGTCTGTTTTTAATTAGGCTTCCTTATTTATGGTTCCACCTGGAGCCGGGTCGGCCTTTATTTGGGATTATCAGGAATACCGGCTGATAACAGCGGGGGGGCACCGCTGGTGCCTGGTGCTGGGTTCTAGGCCCCGCCCCCTCGGACTTAACGACCTGTAGAGACCGGAGGATGCGTCACACCTCCTCTGGATCGTGTTCCGGGGGGGGCAGCAGTCCTGATCATTTAGGTTTTATTGATTATTGGTTTATTTCGTTGACCCTCATCACTGCTCGAGGTTTCTCACGGCTCGGCTGGTCGCAGCTGCAGCTTCATTTTCCTGAGTGGGCGACGTGGGCCCCCCGAGGACTTCCTCTGGGGGGGGGTCGTTACGCAGGAAGCTCCCTCTTATCGCAAATCCCACAGCGGGTCGACGTCTTACTGGTTTCACTGGAGTTCTCTGTCTGACAGATATGTGCTGACAACCCCCCCAAACACACACACACACACACACACACACACACACACACACACACACACACACACACCCCTTCCAGCCACATATTTGTGTATTATAAAAATATTTAGCACCACGGCCAAGTCTTGGGAGTGGAAGGGAGGTGCTGATCTGTGAGCAGCAGCTTCTCTGGGGGAGTCAGACCCATCAGATCAACCCCCATCATCATCATCGTCATCATCATCATCATCATCATCATCATCATCATCATCACCATCATCACCATCATCATCACCACATTACCATCCCCATCACCATCATCATCTTCATCATCATTACCATCTCCATCACCATCATCATCTTCATCATCACCATCTTCATCGTCATCTTCATCATCATCATCCTCGTCCTCGTCCTCACAGCTCCGGGGTCGTCTGATGTTCTTTTCCATCTTTCAGCCTTTGTGAGGGGACTCATTCATAAGTAAACACTGGAATTCCTGGCGGCTGGAATGCGAGTGCCCGTCTGTGCACGTCCACGTCCGCGGCGTCTTCTCCCGAGGGTCGACCGGCGGTGGTCGTACGGGGCGCGCCCACGCCACCGCCCCCCCCACGGGGGGGAGACCCGTTTAACGCGTCCCGACCTCCGAGAAAGCCGAAGGTCAGCGCGCGCCAGAGCAGGAATGTCGCAGCGCGGCGAGGAGGGACCGTCAAGCGTCCCCCCCGAACACGATAAGCGGCTTAGCGGCCCGTCTCCAAGGGCGGCGGCGGTCGCGGGCCCGTCCGTCAGAGGCGGACCTCGGTCACGTGGTGCCCAGATTGTCCGCATGATCCCAAGAGAGTGGGAAGCAGGAGATGATCACACCAACGGTTGGCTGAAAAGAATTTGGAAAGTCAGCAGTTTGCTTTAGCGAATGAGGCGTGATTGTTGTTGTAAGGGTGTTCGCTCAGGGGAAAGAGGATTTGAGGGATAGATCCCGTTATTTACTAGCTGGAACCATTTAAATGGGAAAACTACCGTGACTGAGTTGGGTGGAAATCCGAACTGGCGGGCCATGCCAGCTGGAAATGCCAGGAATGGCGTCCCGCCACGGCCGCATCTGAACTCCGGGATGCTGAGAAGAGAACGACCCGCGGCTCCGCTCGGATCCGTCAAGACGTTCGGATCCCGGGGGGGGGCGCGGCCCCGCCCCCTTTCCTGCCGTTCAGTAGCTTTACACGGACGAACGTGCGCGACTCATCTCGGAGTCGCTGGGATTCCGCTCCCGTTCCTGTGGAATCGGAGCGGCTCCCAGTTGTCCCAGTGAGAAACGAGCTGGTTCCAGGCCGGTGTCGTCACAGCCGGGAGTGTCCGAAGGAGACACCCGGAATCCGTGAAGGAGCGGACGGGATCCCGGCCCTGCGCGGAGCCTCCAGTTGATCGGTGTTATTGGGTCGACGCGGCGCTTCGGTGGGAACTCGGAAACGTCTCCATCCAGCGCGGAGGAGCCGGGTTGCTGCGTGTGTTCCGGCTGATTTATATTGTGTGAAATTGTATCTTAGTGAGGCCCGGGGCCAGCATTCCCAGTCTCACTCCCATGCTTCGGTTACACGCCCGCCGTTGTTCCATTCATATGAAATGAAGAATGACTCCACAATCGCCGCCTTCGCCTCCTCCCCCGGGGAGCTGATGTGAGGCCTTCTTTTACTGCCTCTGTGAGTGACATCACGCTTCCGTGAGCGACTCCCGCTTAATTCAGGGGGTGGGGGGTTTGGGGGGGGTGGGGGGCTGGGGGGGTGGAGGGGGTGGGAAAAGCAGACAGGACAGAGTTAAAGGCATTCCTATGTCATCCATATGAGGCTTTCAGAGTTCTGCGCATACGATTGCTTTTGATTAAACACGTGTGTGTGTGAGTGTGGGTGAGTGTGTGAGTGTGTGTGAGTGTGTGTGTGTGTGTGTGTGAGTGTGGGTGAGTGTGTGTGTGTGTGAGTGTGTGTGAGTGTGTGTAGGTCAGCCCTGAACATCTGTTGTCGTTCTCCACCATGAGTCTGTGAAATGCAGCGACTCCCCCAGACTCATGCGGTGTCTCTGGGTGAACGTTGGCCCTGCTGGTGTCAAGGGCTCCGCTTTGCACGCAGACCCCCCCCCCACACACACACACACACACACACACACACACACAAGCCCTTGCCCCCCCCCAGACTTCAACCCCTGTAAATGTGCTTGCTGCAGGTGACGCAGGCCTCCAAGGTGTGGGGGGAGGTGCCCCTCCCGGAGGACCTGGAGCCGGACAACCACGTGAAAGCGTCCCGGGCTCTGCTGGACGACGACGAGGATTTCGCCGCGGATGAAGCCTCGGGAGGTGGGCTCAGACCGCCAGCTGCCCTCGATCCCGCACAAGTGGTCCTCGTTAGGCGTTTTTTTAGATCGGGGACGGAGCGGAAACCTGACTGTTAGCAAATACTTTGGCTTAATCCTCAGCATCTGAGATGTTACAAACTTTAACCTTTAAATAGAAACAGAACGGGACAGTGGTGCGTTAATGGGGTTACCATGGCGATGGTGGGTGGAGTTGACCTTGATCTCTGCTCCTGTCTCCAAAGATCTGCCCAGTGGAGAAGATGGTGGAAGCACGCCGTGGCCTCCGGTCCCTGAAAGCACCAGTAAGTCACCTGGGAACGTCCCGGAGAGAAATCTGTCTCTGTGTCGCCCCCCCCATCCCTTTGTGTGTGTGTGTGTGTGTGTGTGTGTGTGTGTGTGTGTGTGTGTGTGTGACTGATGACCCCCCCCTGGTGTCTGGTCGTTACGCAGCAGCTCCAGCTCCGTCTGGGACGTAAACACCTCCTCCCCGTCCTCTGTCTTGTTCAGCGGCGGCGGGCGTGTCACCGATGACGTCCGCGCGAGAGCGATGGGCGATAAAAGCGGCAGCGGGGCCTCTCTGTTCTCGCCTCCCCTCGATAAAACACTCTTTTCTCCCCGTTACTCTCAGTAGAACAGGCGATTCTTTAAATTACAGACGTCTCCCTACATCACTCCTGACAGCGGCGGCGGGGGGGGGCTCGGCTAAACGGCGCTTTAAACTCTGCACACGGGCTGGTGGTGGTCATGCCCCCCGCCTCACCCCCGGCCTCCCCCCCCGCTCCTGCTATCACCCTCAGAACCATCCAGAACTCTGGGATGGAGCCTGACGTCGCGCTGCAGCGTGCGTCTCGCCGCCGCCCCCCGAGGCAGCGCGTGGAACTGCACCAGGTGCATCGCGCTCGTCTCTTCTGCCGTTGGCGGCGTTGGCGGTGTTGGCGGCGTTGGCGGCGTTGGCGGTGTTGGCGGTGTTGGCGGCGTTGGCGGTGTTGGCGGCGTTGGCGGTGTTGGCGGTGTTGGCGGTGTTGGTGGCGTTGGCGGCGTTGGCGGCGTTGATGAGGCTCGCTCAGTGACCTCGGTGGAACCGCGCAGCCGACACAGATAAAGGCGAAGGTTTTCCCTCCCGCGCTAATGAGGCTGATAACGGTCAGGGTGGGGCGACCTGACATCCACGCCGCTGTAGCCACGCCCCCCCCCCATGAGCCCCCTCCTGAGCACTTCAGCCTGAACCCTTCATCTTTACATCACGGCGCACGCTCACAAACGTAAAAATATTTCCCGTTAATCTTCTAGAGCTTTGTGGCGGCCTGTAACACTCACCGTTATGTACCACCCCCCCCGCACACACACACACACACACCGAACACGCACACACACACACACCCCACGCACACCCCACACACACACACCTACACACCCACACACACACACACACGCACTCACACACTCTCACACACACACCCCCCACACACACACCCACACACACACACACGCACACACACACCCACACACACACACACACACACACCCCACACACACACACCCCCCCAGTCTTTCGGTACCACCGTCCTGACGTCGTGGCGCTTGTCTTTGTCCCTTTATAGATCTTTGCACTGACAGCGGAGGGAAGGAAATTCAGTTTCCTGTGTTGAATGTGGAATTCTTGTCCGTGTCTCTGTCCAGACTGCTCCCCCAAACGTCTCTCTTCCTGCCCCCCCCCTCAAAAAGGCAGGCGTAGGTGGCACCGCCGGCCGTCATGCCTCATATCCTGTTGTACAGTTGGCTGATGGTTAAAGAATTCCCATTTCCTGATGTCCCCCCCCCGCCGTGAAAGACATCTGGACCGGCTATTTTAAACCTTTTGTCCATTGTCCCCCCGGTGATCGTCCCCGGGGACGTGAGAGCTGCGTCCCGTGTCCTCCCTCGCCCCCCAAAAGGAGACAGAGTGCGTCTTATCTCATCCCATCGGGGCCTCAGGGATCAGGCGGCTCCGACCGGAGTCTCGTCCTCGCTCAGGACGCTGAGGGACGGTTGCGCAATCAGTCTTTCCGCAGGGACATCGGGCTGCCGCGAAGACGAGTCCCGACCACGGGCGAGTCTAATCGACCCCCGGGGGACGCGAACCTGCAGCTGCAGCTTCGCCGAGCGAGTCAGCGCATGGACGCGCGCATGCTTGTGGCGAGAGGAGGGTGTGTTGGGCATCGCCGTTGTCACGGTAACGGCGCCCCCGGCCGGTAAACAGGCGGGCGCCGTCGGACCACCCGCTCTCCCCCCGACGCGTCGCCGTGTGTCGCAGGCTGGCGACGGGAGCTGGCAGCTGAGGTTATTTTGGTGACAGGATTCTGCTGCTGGGGGGCCTGGAGGTGGTCACATGCTGCCCCTACACACACACACACACACACACACACACATACACACTCACACACACATACACACTCACACACACACACACACTCACACACATACACACATACATAGACACACACTCTCTCTCTCACACACACTCTCACACACACACACTCTCTCACACACACACACTCACACACGCATACACACACACTCTCTCTCACACACACACACTCTCTCACACACACACTCTCTCTCACACACACACTCTCACACACTCACACACATACACTCTCTCACACACACATTCTCACACACACACTCTCTCACAAACACACACACTCTCTTTCTCACACACACTCTCTCGCACGCACAAACATACACACACACACTCTCTCACACACACACACACTCAGATTGTAATCTGATGGATTATTGCCTCCTGCAGACCAAACACCGCTGATCAAAGCCCCCGACAGGGGCTTTGTTCTCTGGCCTTATTGATGCTCGGCGACCCCGTCACGTCGTTGTCCCAAACAACAAGCGTGTTGCCATGGAGACCTGGCTAGTGCGTGCCACCAGCGTGCGGCGATGAGGGACAACCGGCCCCTTCAGCGGAGGTCAAGGTCGGGGTGGGGGGGCAGTCCACATCTGGGTCCCGCCTCTTCTTTCCCTCTCGGAACGTCGCTGTTCAGCTCCTGTTGGTCAGAGTTCCGACCTCCGGAGCGGGTGAGCAGGGGCGTCTCCCGTGACGTCGGTGGCCGGACGCTGTTATCTTCAGCCTTTGAACCTTTGATCAGCTTTAATGAGGCGGCGCGGGGGGGTGGGGTGGGGGGGGGCTGAGACGTTCGGGCGTGGCCTGCTTTCCATCAGCTCTCGTTTTCCTGGCCGGACTTGTGGGACTTGGATGCAGAGTTTGGTTTCCTACCCTGGTCCCCCCCCCCCCCCGGAGCCCCCCCCCCCCCCCACCAGCAGGTTGGACTCCCATTCCCATCTCCATTCCCATTCCCATCCCCATTCCCCGCTGATCTCCCCCAGCTGTTCCCCTGATCCCAGATGCTTCGGGAGAACAGCTGGAGCCGGTGGGAGCGGCTGTTTGCTGCCGTGTGTGAAAGTCGGTGAACTCTGTGTCGGAACGCCGCGCGCAGATGCTTCCCGGAGCTGCTCCTGGAACAGCGGAGGCCTTCTCTCCTGACATTCAGAGCAGCTCCGACGGGCCGGAGGAGGAATGAGTCACCGCAGAGCGGAGCGGGCCGGCGCTCGTGCCAGGAGCGCTCGGGCGAGCGCGGCTGGGATGCCGCTCGGCTCTTTCCATTTGGGAGGGAAAACAGGAAGCGGCTCCTCCCTGTGGAGCCGTGAAGCCCAGGGTGGATGTGAAGTGTGTTTGGGCCTGCAGGACGTCCTCTTTGTTCCTCGGAGCGGAGCGGGATGACCTTTCCTCCTGGGTGCTGTCATGCGAGCGCTTCCTCGTCTCTTTCCAGACGCGGCTCCGTGTTTCCTGCTCGCGCCTGCTGGTGATTAGTTACATCCGAACTCGTCTGCCGCGGCTCCTCCTTGAATGCGCTTTAACGGCGGATTGAATCCGGTCATCCCAAAGCTGCGCGTCTTTGTGTTGCTTTTCTTGTCTGACCTTTGACCCCTCGCCCCTGCTCGTAGCCCCTGGCCCCGCCCCCTCCCCCCCGTCTGAACCCGTAAAATCAACAGGCTCGCCCGTCTGCGGATTCACGGAGGGGGGGGGGGTTCAGACCAGTAAAAACTCAATTCCGGGGAATTCTCCCAAAAGTTGGGAACAATCGGGACAGTTGTGGCGAGCGGCGCCCACAATGAGGCGCCTGTCCGCGGCGCCCTGGAGGAAGCGCCCGGCGCTGGAGGACTCCCGTCACCTGCTCCGCTCAGTCACACTCCCTCCAAACACACTCTCGGAAAACATTCCGAGGAAGCCCGGGTCACGGCTGACGGAGCAGGCGACTGCGTGTTTTTTCCACTTATGACGCAACGTCGTCGGGTTTGTGCGGAAACGGTCCGCTGATTCAGGCGGGAAGTTAAAGTCCGTTTGTCATCTGCTGGCTCTCCGGCCCGGCGCAGCTGGGCTCTGCTTCCCGTCCTCTTTAGGGAAGTCCGTTCGTACTTTGGATCATCCCGGCGATGCGTCCCAGCTGGGGCGAAACACGACCGCCGCACGGGCGCTAAAGACGGCGTCCTCGTAAACAAAAGCGGGATTCCGATGTTTTCCTCGGAGGCCTCGGGGAGAGCGCAAAAGGTCGGGTCCAGCTGCAGAGCCGGGCGGTTTTCCGACGGTTCCCCGGAGGGCAGCGGGTGGATTTGGAGACGGAGATGTTTGGGAACGTTTGGGAACGTTTGGGAGCGGGGGGCGGGAGAGGCGTTGGCACGGGCTGCTGGAGAAGGATTCCGAGGGGAGAGGGAAACCACACAGCTGGGAAAACCGTGTTATTAAAAGGATGGGAATGCGGAGCGTGTGGTTTGGACCCCGGCCCTGCAGATCCCGCCCGTTCGCTCGGTGCCGGCCGATGCCGTGGGCGCCGCCCGGGGGGTTAAAGGTCGACCCCGGCGCGGTGGCTTTAAAGGGCACGCTGGGCTCGGCGCTCAATCGGGCCTTTGTGTCCCGAGGAGGCCTCCGCTCGCTCGGAAGGGGCCCGACGCACAAAGCTGCCACAGTTCCGCTCAACGGCCTCGGTGGCTGAACGCGCCCGTCGTTGAGCGCGCGGAATGCCCCTTTTCCGTTTCATCCGCGCCGTCGTCTCCGACGGCTTCGTCGGGCGTGAGGTCGGCCACGCTCGACCGCCGGAGACGTGGGGCTCCGCTAATCAAAGGCTCCCGGAGGCCGCGGGCCCGCCCTCGCCGCTCCGCTGTTGACCCGGCAGCGAGGACCCGCTCAGCTGATTGGATTAGATGCGGGTCAGCTGAGGGGCTTTGATGCCTACCTTTGATGTTCGGCCTCCACTTTGGGGCCTGGAATTGTTCTGAGCCATCGCTCACGCGGGTCAGGGCCGCCGCACGTAGACGCACGTAGAGGGTACGGCACGCGTGTGTGTGTGTGTGTGTGTGTCTGTGTCTGTGCGTGTGTGTGTGTGTGTGCGTGCGTGTGTGCGTGTGTGTGAGTGTGTGTGTGTGTGTGTGTGCGTGTGTGTGTGCGTGTGTGTGAGTGTGTGTGCATGTGTGTGTGTGTGCGTGTGTGTGAGTGTGTGTGCGTGTGTGTGTGCATGTGTGTGTGTGTGCGTGTGTGTGCGTGTGTGTGTGTGCGTATGTGTACATCCTCCTTCTGCACGTGTGTTCCGTGTTTATTGATCAACACACGAACACTCGTGACTCTCCTCGCGCCGGTAGCACCTGACTGTCAGAAACAGTCCAAACATCGACTTCCTCTTTAGACGGAGAGCGTGAAAGCTCCGGCGGTCTTGGCAGGACCCCCCCCCCCCAGTCTGAAGAGTCGTGCTGCTTTACCAGTATGCTCTTTACTGGTCCCAGCTGACATTCGCCACCAACTGGTCACAGGCGGAACTGCACGTAAATCGGATCAGACTGTTGTCTGAACGGCTCACCAACATGGGGATGTACGAGTCCAACAGAACTTGTATCCACTCAGGATTATCAGTGTAATTCCGAGCCTCTGGAATCTGCCCTCTAACTGCAGTCAGCTCAGTAAAAGTACAATATTTCACAAAAGTTTTTGATATCAGTCAACACACCGAAGAAAAGTTGATCCTGTAAAAGCTTTTGAGAATTTACATGGAAGCAAAACCATCCCGCTGATTACTCACTGGCGTATTAAAATAAATGGAGTGTGACTTCATGGGAGATATTCTGTCATCGCCCACAAATGTGGCAGGTGGGAGGAGGGCTGTGCAGCAGGGCAGGAGTGGGAAGAGGAGACTCTTCTGTGTCTTTGTTAGACCAGGCTCAGACACAGGGTAGCGATTCTCCACGGTCACGGCCCTCACCAAGGTCACGTCAGCCCAGGAACCACCAAGAACCGGCCAGCTGCTCGTCCATAAAAGTCAGAAAGCTCCCAGTGCAACCAAGTTGGGACAGGACAGGACATGACTGGGTGGGGTGGGATGGGTGTGTTAGGTCAGGGTTGGTTGGGTTGGTTAGCTGGGGCTGGTTGTTGGGTTAGGGTGGCTGCTTGAGTCAGCTTAGGTTGGTTGGGTAGGTTGGTTATGTTGGCCTGGTGAGTCTCCCCCGTGCTGCGTTTGACAGGAAGCTGCGTCCTCCGTCTGCATGAACCACAGAGGGATTGTCTGACCCCCCCCCCATCCTCTGGGTTCAGCGGGGTCATCCCGCCTTTGGGCTGTCATCACTCCACTGATAGTCGCGCGGGTCTGCCGTGATCAGACCCCGGGTGTTCTCGAGCGTGACGCCCAGCCCTACCTGCTGCTGACGGCCGTCTTCTGGTGGCGCTCACAGAGATCAGATCCAAACGGGACGCGGCTAACGGCCGTGATTCAGCGCGCCGGGGGCCTCTGGTCACGCTGTGGTCGGGGTCTGAGACTCTAATTCTTATCTGTGGATTTTAAAACCGCACTCTTGTTGCCTGGTTGTTAGTCAGCGGATCTTCTCGGAGCATCGTCTGCGTGTCTCGGTGTCCTCAACGCGCCTCGCCGCTCGGGCCCGAGGGGGGAATGACGCCTTCTGTGTTTCCAGTTTATTACAGGGCCCTTGTCAACTTCACGGACTCGCTGGTGTACAGCCCCGAGCTGGAGGACATCTACTCTGTGGCCTTTAATGAGATCTCTGAGGCTGTGATCGACACGGTGAGTCTCGTCTAATGGGGCCGGCGCTACCTGGTTAGCGTCCACCGTAGCGGGCTGATTTAAATGGGTTAGCATAAATCCTGGAGTCTGACGGCGGCGCGTTCCCTCCTCAGCTCCAGTCAGACTACAACAGGATCCCAGGGGTCCAGACCGTCAACGTGGTCCTCATTAAGTAAGAGCACGGCCCCTTTCAATGGCGGTTTGCGAGGTTTCGTTTTTCATGGTTTCGCCTGTGACCTTTGACCTTTGACCCTCCTGTCGTTTGATGACCCTTTTCCCGCCCTTTGCAGAAAAATGGTACGCGAGGACGGCGTGGACGTGTTTGTGGAGCTGGACGTGGGCTCTGACTACAACAGCAACGACGAGCAGATCCGCAGCGTGCTGTTCAACGTGGTGAAGGAGGGCGCCATCGCCTCCTACGTCACCTCGGTGCAGGGCTTTCAGTTCAGGCGCCTGGGCGAAGGTAAGGCGCCACGGGGGGCGCGGAAGTGACGGCTGAGCTTTAAGGTGCGGGGGCGTGTCCTAAACGGTTCCCTCTGGTTTCTAGTTGAACCGCCGCGCCCCGTGGAGCCCATAGCGGCGCCAGGTTTGTACTCGCATGGTGACTGAGCCTGTAGGAGGAGCTTGTAGTGGCCGTAGTCGGAACAGTGGCGCCCCTTCGCGTTGGGGGGGCTGTTGATGACCTCATTCTTTGGCGGCCCCCGCCGTCTCAAGGATGTTTTGCATGAAGGCACCAGTGTGGTAGTTGTGAGAGCAGCCCTGAAGCCCAGTTTGGAGCCCTGCATGGCATGACTGTTTCAACCCCCCCCAACCTCAGCTGGCTTCCAGGTCATGCAGGCATGGGGGGAGGGGGTGGGGGGGGGGGGGCACGAGGTGTAGCGCGTTCATCAGACCGACGCCTGCGTGAAAACACCGGCGATGGAGGGAGGCCGTGGACGAGAGTGTCAAACATTAGGTCCGTTTCCTGAGAGGGAGGGGGGCACAGAGGAGGATGTGGGAGACACCCCCCCCCCCCCCAGCTGTGGGAATTCCCACTCTACGGTTTCCAGGGAAACCCAGATTCCAGGTTTGCTCGCGTCGGTCACCAGTTGCTCCGCCCCCGTCTGTTTGGGAACAACGACCTTCCCGGTCTGTGCAACACGTCTGGGTTTAGACTTCCTCCTCTCCTGAAGGCTGACTCCTCCCTAGACCCCCCCGACCTTGGCTTGTGCTGTGACGTGTTGCGGTGGCGTGCGTGCCGTTGACCCGCCCCCCCGCTCCTCTCCCTCAGTGATGCCCGAAATCCGCCCGTGCATGGCGGACGAGCACAGGTGTGGGGACGGCACGTGCATCCTGCTGGAGTACCTGTGTGACAACCGGCCCGACTGCAGGGACATGAGCGACGAGGCCAACTGCGGTGAGCCCCGCCTCCTCGCCCGCCGCCGCACGGGCGCGCGGCGCCCTCGCTGACTCTGCCCGTTAATTATTCCAGGACCCAAAGTGGTTCCGCCTCCACTCCTCACGACCCCTCCCACCACCACCACCGTGGCCAAGAAGCCCGTGGCCCCGGGGCCCTGCAGGGTGGATCAGGCCACCTGCCAGAGCGGCGAATGCATCCCGCGGGACTACATCTGCGACGGCGAGCGGGACTGCTCCGACGGGAGCGACGAGTTCCGATGTGGTACGAGGCGGCGGGGGGGGCGGGGTGGCGCGTACTCGGCGGGCTGCGGCTGATGGACCTTCGCCGTCTCCCCGACAGGCACGCCCTCGCCCTGCGAGCCCAACGAGTTCAAGTGCAAGAACGGGCGCTGCGCCCTCAAGCTGTGGCGCTGCGACGGCGACAACGACTGCGAGGACAACTCCGACGAAACCGACTGTCGTACGTGCGCTAACCCCGCCTCCGCCCCTCGGCGACGGCCGCCGTCTCAACGGCTCTCTGCTCTGCGCTACCCCCTGCAGCCACCAGGGGGCCCGGGGACCGATGCGCTCCCGAGCAGTTCGAGTGCCTGAGCGACCGATCCTGCATCCCGGCCAGCTACCAGTGCGACGAGGAGCCCGACTGCTCCGACCGCTCCGACGAGTACGGCTGCAGTAAGTCGGGCGCCTGCGTCTGCACATCTGAAGGGTTTTCTGTTCTCAGGTCTGACTTTTCCGACTCCTCCTGAGCCGAGCGTCATGTTTCCCTTTGTCCTTCCAAGGCTTTACGAGTTTCCACTGGTGGCTGAATTCCCCCCGTAGAACAGCCGTTGTGTGTTCGCTCTGAAAACTGCGCTCATTGTCCCCCACAGCCCCGCCCTCGGTGACCAGCCCGCCGGAGGAGGCCGTCCAGGCTGCGCGAGGCAGCACGGTGACGTTCACCTGTCAGGCCGTGGGCGTCCCCATGCCCATCATCACCTGGAGGCTCAACTGGGGGCACATCCCCGCCAGCAGCAGGTGGGACTGGGGACAGACGCGCCGTTCCTGTTGCCGACTCTTCGTGTTTCCAGCACATCTGGATCTTTTCAGCTCTAACAGCGTTTGACACTCAGACGACCTCGGCTGCTGCTGAAGTCCTGATTTCAGCTGCGTGTGTCGGCCCTCAGGATCTCCATGACGAGCGAGAACGGCCGGGGAACCCTGACCATCCGTGACGTGAAGGAGTCGGATCAGGGCGCGTACACCTGCGAGGCCATCAACGCGAAAGGTCTCGTGTTCGGAATCCCCGATGGCGTGCTGACGCTCACCTCAAATTCAAACCCAGGTACCCCCGACAGCCCGGCTGTGGTCAGCGCCTCAGCTGAGATGTTCACTAAA
>CAJVRN010000064.1:13605000-13635000 GCA_911728415.1 Lagocephalus sceleratus | reverse complement strand
GTGGCATAAATGTGGCCGCGGCATTTATGAGGACGGCTGACTGACCAATCGATCTTTGCTGCTCCCCGAGCAAAGATGAGGAGGTGGCTGAGGGGGCGGGGCCTGGAGGGGGCGGGGTCAATGTGTGCCTGCATCATGCCTGATTGTGCTGTTTTGACATTAAGAAAAGAGAGGCCGTCCGCTGACAGTTGTGGGGATCCTTCCCTGGAGGGGTGCGGAGCTGAAGCGGTGTTCAACTTCAGCTGGGAGAAAGAGATCGACGAATATGGCAGCGGAACGAAGGACGATGATTATGATGACGATGATGATGATGGTGGTGACGATGGCGGCACTGGTGATGGACATCAATGGACCACCACTGTGGGAACGACCGTCTTCTTTACTCGGACTTTGCTGTCCACAAGCCGGGTCGCCCGCTCCACCACCGAAGTGGTGGGGGGCGCCGCCAACAGGACCGGGACCAGACCCCCCCCTCGCTTCACCCCCAGCCTGGAGACCAGGTACTCCAGCTTCCAGCAGCTCCTCCGGCTGCACATGAACACCTTTAACCAGCGTCTCAGCATGTTGGAGAGGAACACGCTGGACATGAAGGAGAGCATCCAGCGCATGGAGGACCAGCAGAAACATCTCAGCTCGCAGCTGGAGAAGCTCATCGCTCTGCAGTCGGCCGGGGCGAAGAGCGAGAAGGTCAAGGAGCTCGAGGAGAGCTACTCCGACATGGAAACCCGCCTGAGCCGACTGGAGGGGAGGCTGGAGATCCTGATCGACGGATTCACCGCCCTGGCTCAGGAGATGAACAGGATCAAACGGGCCAGGCATTCCTCCCGCTCTCCCCCAGAAAGAAGAGTCCTTCCTCCGCCCTCCACCGCCCTCCCGCCCCCGTTCTCCAAGGCTCCGCCCCCACCAGCGACAGAGAGAGCGTTCACCAGGACGGCGACGGCGCTGAGAAGCATCCCCACCCCCGCCCTCCCCACGGCCCCGCCCACCTCTGCAGCCCCCGCCCAGCCCGCGACAAAGACCACGTGGCTCCAGTCCACCAGCAGGAGATCAACAACGAGATCCGTGGTCCAAGCAGAGCCCCGCCCCAGCGACCCCGGGACGGCGAAGCCCCCGACAACCAGGGCTGGAGGTCGGCGGTGGACGGCCACGCCCAAACACGACCCGCAGACGAGCAGCAGGACGGCGGTGGACGAAACAGCAGCCCCCAAACTTCAGCTGGAGCCACCAAAGCGCCAACCGGGGGCCGCCAGGCCAGGCCGGGGGGGGCCGTGGCGGTGGCGGCGGCGGCGGCAGGCGCAGGAAGGAGTTCAGGTCCGACGCCCCAGATCTGAAGAACGCCAGCGACACGGCCTCAGAGGGCGATTTGAAGAGCTCAGAGGAGCAGCAGCACGGCTCAGGGAGGACGATGACCACGGCCACCACCACCGCCCTCACAGCAGCAAGTCGCAAGGCCACGCCCCCAAAAACCAGCGCCGCCGCCACGGCGAGGAGGACAACGACGGCGGGACGAAGCAGATCCACTCCCTCCAAAAGCAAGAAGACCACCACAACGGCGAGTACCACAACAAAGAGGAGCAAAGCCACGCCCCCTAAAACAAAGCCCAAGACCGTGATGAAGAAGTCGGCGACGACGGCGAGGAAGAAGTCGGCGACGACGGCGAGGAAGAAGTCGACGACGACGGCGAGGAAGAAGTCGGCGACGACGGCGAGGAAGAAGCCGGGTCCCGCTAAAGGCGAGGCCAGCAGGAGGGGAGCGGCGAGGCCTCGCTCCTCGGTGCTAGACCTGCTGCAGCTCCTCCAGGGGGACCACAAACCCTCGAAGCAGAAGAAGAGTCAGGACAGCTCTCTTCACGTGGTGCTGGGAAGGCTGGCCATTCCCATCAAAATCATCCCGGATTACTAGACCCCCCCCGGACCCCCCAGACCCCCCCCCTCCCCCCCCCTGTATTTATGTCTGTACTGTTCAGCTGTATGAAGTCACTGTAGCCTGAGGAGCACCGCTCTCGACCTCTGAGGGGGTCGTTTGTAAGATGAAGCCATGAATGAATCCGTTTTTAATTTCCGGAACACGCGGGCCCTCTAACGTGCTCCGCGGGGGCCTCGGTTCCTCCGCCGTATCCGTGTGTTGGACTACCTCAGTCGCCCGCTCGTGTCTGACTGTCCTGTGTTGTGACGCTGTCGCTCGCCCTCGCTCTTCTGACCTGTTGTAATAAAAGTGAATCGACCACCAACTCTCGTGGATGTGGCCGTAGACGTCGCGCCGCGTTGCCCTCGGAGGGCGGTCCACGCCGGCGGTCCAGAGGCTCGCCCTCTTCAGGACCACGGTTACGCCTGTTGGTCGGACTGACGCCTCTCTCTCCTTCACTCTGTGTCTGTCAGCTCCGTGTCACTTCCACTTTATGTTTTGAGTTCATTTCCCTCCTGGAGAGGAGCGCTAGTAGGCGTTGAAGGCTTTAGAGCGCCGCGTTAGGCCCCTTTGAGCTGCTCAGGTGGACGTCCTCTCGCTGGGCTGTGGCTGGACCTGAGGACAGGTGAGGTAAGACCAGGGGGCCTGTCAGGTGTGCTGGGATGTGCCGCGCTGCTGCTGGTTTTCCGGGCCTTCTTCTGCTGTTGCCGTAGAAACCGTCGGCTGGAGGTGCGTTGGGGGGGTTGGGGGTTGGGGGGGGGTTGCTCTGGGTCCGCTAGTGCAGAGGTGGAATCTGCAGCTTCGCTTCATCTGTCTTTGTTCAGCATCTGTTGGTCTGGGAGAACGGTTGGTTTGGTGGAGAAGCTGGGTCATGAGAGCTCTGCGTGTGTGTGTGTGTGTGAGTGTGTGTGTGCAAGAGAGTGTGTGTGAGATAGAGTGTGTGTGAGTGTGTTTGTGAGTGTGTGTGTGTGCAAGAGTGTGTGTGTGAGATAGAGTGTGTGAGAGAGTGCCAGACGTGTCAGAAGGACTCAGATTCTCCTGGATGCCCCCCCCCGTAGACGTCCTGTCCCACTGTGCGGGGGGTCGGGACGCTCCTCGCCCTCACACCGACTCAACAACCTGTCCGCCTGTCTTTCAGGTGTTCCCCCGGTTACTCTGGAAACCCCCTCCTGGGACAGAGCTGCACCGTCGGCAACGAAGTCAACGGTGCGTGCCCCCTTCTGTCGCTCTTTGTGTGTGAATGAGAACAGCCCAGGTGAGTCTGACCCCGCCCCCAACAGGTAACTGCTACAACTGTGACCAAAGAGGAAGCGAAGGCTGCAACAACGGCGGCGCGTGCCGCTGCAAGGTAAGCGCCGGCCCCGGGGGCTCTGGGGCCTGAGCCCGATGGCCCAGCGTCTCACTCCCTGGCGTCCCGCTGCAGATGAACGTGGAGGGTCCGACCTGCGGCAGCTGCAAGCCTGGAAACTTCCACCTGAGCTCGGAGAACAAAGACGGCTGCCTGTCCTGCTTCTGCATGGGCGTGACGCAGCAGTGCTTTAGCTCCGCCCACTACAGGGACCTGGTAGGAGGGGCCACGCAAGATGTTCCGCACACTGAGGTGTCCGTGCTGCCTTCAGGCTGTGTGGGATAACCGGGCGCTCCCGCGTGCCCCCGCAGGTCTCCTCCGAGTTCTCTCCGGGGAACTTCCAGGGATTCGCCCTGGTGAACCAGCAGCGCACCAACCGCATCTCCAGCGGGTTCACCGTGGAGGTCTCCACCGAAGGAACGCAGCTCTCCTACAGCAACTTCGACTACCTGGGCCAGGAGCCCCACTACTGGCAGCTGCCAGGGGCCTACCAGGGAGACAAGGTCAGTGGAGCACCTGGGGGGGCACACCACCACAACATGAACTTTGTAGACCACTGTCCTCCTCCTCCTCCTCCTTGGGCTCCTCCTCCTCCTCCTTGGGCTCCTCCTCCCCCCCTCCTCCTCCTCCTTGGGCTCCTCCTCCCCTCCCCCTCCTCCTCCTCCTCCTCCTCTCCCTCCTCCTCCCCCTCCTCCTCCTCCTCCTCCTCCTTCTTTCCCTCCTCCTCCCCCTCCTCCTCCTCCTTGGGCTCCTCCTCCCCTCCCCCTCCTCCTCCTCCTCCCTCCTCCTCCTCCCTCCTCCCTCCCCCCTCCTCCCCCCCTCCTCCTCCCCCTCCCCCCTCCCCTCCCCCTCCTCCTCCTCCTCCCCCCCCCCTCCCCCTCTTCCTCCTCCCCCAGCGTTCCTTTCCCAGATCTGTGCTCCCCCCCCGTTCACTCTCAGTTGATGTAGACGAGCTGGACTTTTTTAGATCTTCAGGCGGGTCTGCTGATCCCCGCTGAGGCGTCCTTCATCTCTTCTTCTCCCCCCTTTAGACGCGGCCTCTCTACGCTCGTGTGAGGCGAGCGCAGCAGGTAACAGGCGGGAGAAGGGTTAAACCCACCGTGCATGGCGTGAAGGAGACGCCTTTATCCGCTTTCATCCGCACGTTTATCAGCGGAGGAATCACGTTTTTCCGTGCGGGCACTTTTGGAGTGTTTGTTATGCGAGGCTCGATCCCGGGAGCGGCGCTCTTAATCGTGAATGTCCCGTCAGAGCGCGCCAGACGAGCTCTTCCCAAACGCAGTAACGCTCCCAGATTTCAGCCGCTCATCCGTGAGGAAAGCGATCAAAGCGCCGCTGCCTCCCCAAGAAGGACGTCTGTCTGGACGCTCCTCGGATCTGAGCCCGCCGCTCACACGCTTGTCTTCACACTAACGTTGGCGTGCACGTGTGCTGTAAGCTAACCCGGCGAGGGCCGCGGGGGTGATGTCACCGCTCCACTTTTAGCGACGCCTCAATGGCGGCTGCACATTCAGTGACGCTCGGCTTGCGTGTGTGTGGCGTGCAGGAGGTCGCTGTTGTTGTTGGACTGCACGGCTCGGCATGTTTGCGCCGCACGCGTTGGGAACCGAAGGTCCCGTTGCCATGGTTACGTCTATGTTGTGTGCAGGGCGATATCAGGCAGACGGACGAGGAGATCTGGGCGTTCCTCACTGACTTCTCCAACGGGCGAGCTGGTTCTCCTCCGTTCTCCTCCTCTAAAACGTCTTCCTCCTCCTCCTCCTCCTCCTCCTCTTCTCGCCGTCCGGCGTCCTCCCCCTCCTCTCCGGGGTCTTTGCGCCCCCCTTCTCCTCTGTCAGGCGTCTCCTCTTCGGTTAGACCCGGCAGGCCGCGCCCCTCCTCTCCGGGCCACGCCCCCCGTCTGCAGGTACCCCTCGGGCAGGTGGGGGGGCGGGGCTTCTCCTTCAGGTCTTCGGGATTCCCGTGTGATTGATCTCTTCTCGATCAGCAGAACAAGAGCGCGGCGGCGAAGACGTCGCCCGTCAGGGTTGGTACACGTGTGGCGTTTTCTGGGGGATCCGCCAGCATGTCGGTTATTAACCTCCACCTTTAGAGCGACCCCCTGGGGTTTGACCCCCCCCTCCATTCGTGGATGAAGTTGTTCCACGATGTGTCCGAAGTCGATACCAAACGATCGTCCCATCGCTCTCTTGCTCTTTCTTTAAATCGAGAACGTTTCGGTTTCGCTGCTCCGATCGCGTCCGTCTCGTACCGACTTCCTGCTCGTGTTTTAAAGCACGCATCTCGCTTCGCTGGTTAGACTCCGCCCCCCCGCGCTGGTGCTCGCCGCTGCGCTGGTGTTTTCCCGTCTCCGCCCTCACCTCCCTTTCTCCTGCGTCTCCTCTCAGTCTGCTCTGGTCTACAAAGGTTTCAGCTCGCTCCAGGACGGCCTCCTCTACTGGCAGCTCCCTGCACAGTTCACGGGGGACAAGGTAACTCCACCCCCCCACCTCCCTCCAGCCCTGCCCCCCCCTTACACCTCCTACCTTAAACCTGTCTCATCATCTTCTGCATTTCAAATACTGATTTTGTTTTTATTGAATGTTTTTTGGGGGGGTAATTTAACCTGAGCTGTAAGCAGTGATATATGTAGTTATATATCTAGTTATATATATAGTGATATATGTAGTTATATATCTAGTTTTATATATATAGTGATATATGTAGTTATATATCTAGTTTTATATATATAGTGATATATGTAGTTATATATCTAGTTATATATATAGTGATATATGTAGTTATATATCTAGTTATATATAGTGATATATGTAGTTATATATCTAGTTATATATATATAGTGACATATGTAGTTATATATCTAGTTATATATATAGTGATATATGTAGTTATATATCTAGTTATATATAGTGATATATGTAGTTATATATCTAGTTATATATATATAGTGACATATGTAGTTATATATCTAGTTATATATATAGTGATATATGTAGTGATATATGTAGTTATATATCTAGTGATATATGTAGTTATATATCTAGTTATATATATAGTGATATATGTAGTTATATATCTAGTTATATATATATAGTGATATATGTAGTTATATATCTAGTTATATATATAGTGATATATGTAGTTATATATCTAGTTTTATATATATATAGTGATATATGTAGTTATATATCTAGTTATATATATAGTGATATATGTAGTTATATATCTAGTTTTATATATATAGTGATGTATGTAGTTATTTATCTAGTTATATATAGTGATATATGTAGTTATATATCTAGTTATATATAGTGATATATGTAGTTATATATCTAGTTTTATATATATAGTGATATATGTAGTTGTATATCTAGTTATATATTTAGTGATATATATAGTTAGATATCGAATAAGATATCTAGTTATATATCTAGTTTTATATCTAATTAGATATCTAGTTATATATCTGGTGATATATCTAGTTATATATCTAATTAGATAGGTACTTATATATGTAGTTATATATCTAGTTATATATGTAGTTATATATCTAGTTAGATATGTAGTTATATATCTAGTTAGATATCTAGTTATACACCCACAGGAAACAGTCACTAATGAAGCAGCAAAGGTCGCGACCTTCCCAAGCTCCCACGGTTCCCACAGTGCTGCCATGTAGAACGTGTGAGGAGCTGATAGTGGGAGTCAGATGTTCCGCTGTCTTCTAAGGTTCCACTGCTTTAAACTCCACACTTGATTTATTTAATCCCCAGCTCGGCCTGTGGTGATCTCCATGACATCATCGGGGTTTTTGTTTCTGAGATCTAAAAATTCCCCGGAGCCGCAGAACGCTCCGCTGGGCCGCTTTCACTGGAGACTTTGTCCTGTCGCTGGATTGGTTGCAGCTGTCGGCGCCGTTGGTCCCGGCGGCGGCGCTGAAGCGTCTTCTCTGCGTTGCAGGTCGGCTCGTACGGAGGGAAGCTTCAGTACACCATCTCCTACGTGGCGGGGCCAAGAGGGACGGTCCTGGACGACGGAGACGTCCAGATTATTGTGAGTGGTCAGGACGTCCCTCCTTCGGTCCGTCTGTCCGTCCTCACTCACACAAGTGGGATTATTCCCTGTAAAAGGGAATCTGGGAATAAACCTGGGAATACTGGGAACAATAGTGACCTCGGCCCCTGGGGGACTCTACGGGAAACCCCGAGGGACCCCTGAGGGTCTGTGTTTGTGGTGTGTTCTTTGTGTGCTCGTGGCGTGCTCGTGGCGTGTCTGTGGCGTGTCCGTGGCGTGTTGGTGGCGTGCTGACCTCTGCTGGTGGCTGTAGGGGAACGACATCACGCTGGTGGCCCGTCAGCCCTGGCCCAGGAGGCAGCAGGGCAGCAGGGAGACCCGTCAGTTCCAGCTGGTCTTCCGGGAGGTGAGCGCTCTCCCGAAACGCGGAAAACCGCCGTCCCGCCTCCGCGCTCACGGCCGACGCCTTCCTCCCAGGAAAACTGGCACCGCCCGGACGGCATGCCGGCCACGCGGGAGCACCTGATGATGGTCCTGGCCGACCTGGACGACATCCTGATCCGGGCGTCGTACTCCACGGAGACGCGCTCCTCCAGCCTCTCCGACGTCAGCATGGAGGTGGCCGTGCCCAACTACAGCGGGCTGGCCCAGGCCCTGGAGGTGGAGCAGTGCCGCTGCCCACCCGGGTACCAGGGGCTCTCCTGCCAGGTACGCCCGGGGTTCGGCAGGGTCTCCTCCTCCTCCTCCTCTTCCACCTCCTCCTCTTCTTCCTCCTCTTCTTCCCTCCTCTTCTTCCTCCTCCTCCTCCTCTTCTTCCTCCTCCTCCTCTTCTTCCTCCTCCTCCTCCTCCTCTTCCTCCTCTTCTTCCTCCTCTTCTTCCTCCTCCTCCTCTTCTTCCTCCTTCTCCTCTTCTTCCTCCTCCTCCTCCTCCTCTTCCTCCTCTTCTTCCTCCTCTTCTTCCTCCTCCTCCTCTTCTTCCTCCTCCTCCTCTTCCTCTTCTTCCTCCTCCTCTTCCTCTTCTTCCTCCTCCTCCTCCTCTTCCTCCCCCTCCTCCTCTTCCTCTTCCTCCTCTTCTTCCTCCTCTTCTTCCTCCTCCTCCTCCTCTTCCTCCTCCTCCTCTTCCTCCTCTTCTTCCTCCTCTTCTTCCTCCTCATCCTCTTCTTCCTCCTCTTCTTCTTCCTCCTCCTCTTCCTCCTCTTCTTCCTCCTCCTCCTCTTCTTCTTCTTCCTCCTCCTCTTCCTCCCCCTCCTCCTCATCCTCCTCCTCTTCCTCCCCCTCCTCCTCCTCTTCCTCCTCCTCTTCCTCCCCCTCCTCCTCCTTTTCCTCTTCCTCCTCTTCCTCCCCCTCCTCCTCCTCTTCCTCCTCCTCCTCTTCCTCCCCCTCCTCCTCTTCTTCCTCCTCCTCCTCCTCTTCCTCCTCCTCCTCTTCCTCCTCCTCCTCTTCCTCCTCTTCTTCCTCCTCCTCCTCTTCTTCCTCCTCTTCTTCCTCCTCCTCCTCTTCTTCCTCCTCCTCCTCTTCCTCCTCCTCCTCTTCCTCCTCTTCTTCCTCCTCTTCTTCCTCCTCTTCTTCCTCCTCCTCCTCTTCTTCCTCCTCCTCCTCTTCCTCTTCTTCCTCCTCCTCTTCCTCTTCTTCCTCCTCCTCCTCCTCTTCCTCCCCCTCCTCCTCTTCCTCTTCCTCCTCTTCTTCCTCCTCTTCTTCCTCCTCTTCCTCCTCCTCCTCTTCCTCCTCTTCTTCCTCCTCTTCTTCCTCCTCCTCCTCTTCCTCTTCTTCCTCCTCCTCTTCCTCTTCTTCCTCCTCCTCTTCCTCCTCTTCTTCCTCCTCTTCTTCCTCCTCCTCCTCCTCTTCTTCCTCCTCCTCCTCTTCCTCCTCCTCCTCTTCCTCCTCCTCTTCTTCCTCCTCTTCTTCCTCCTCATCCTCTTCTTCCTCCTCTTCTTCTTCCTCCTCCTCTTCCTCCTCTTCTTCCTCCTCCTCCTCTTCTTCTTCTTCCTCCTCCTCTTCCTCCCCCTCCTCCTCATCCTCCTCCTCTTCCTCCCCCTCCTCCTCCTCCTCTCCTCCCCCTCCTCCTCCTCTTCCTCCTCCTCCTCCTCCTCTTCCTCCTCCTCTCCCTCCTCCTCTTCGGGGTCTAACTGCTCCTCTCTCCTCCAGGACTGTGCTCCTGGGTACACGCGTACAGGTGGAGGTCTGTACCTCGGCCACTGTGAGCTGTGTGAGTGCAACGGACACTCGGACTCCTGCCACCCGGAAACGGGAATCTGCTCGGTAGGACCCCCCAGACCCCCCCAGACCCCCCCAGGCCCCCAGACCCCCAGACCCCTCCAGACCCCCCTAGACCCCTCCAGACCCCCCAGACCCCCCCAGACCCTCAGACCCCCCAGACCCCCAGACCCCCCCAGACCCCTCAGACCCCTCCAGACCCCCAGACCCCCAGACCCCTCCAGACCCCCCAGACCCCCCCAGACCCTCAGACCCCCCAGACCCCCCAGACCCCTCAGACCCCCCCGCACCCCCCCAGACCCCCCCGCGCTGCGTCCCTAACCCTGTCTGTGCCCCCAGAGCTGCCTCCACAACACCCAGGGCGAGCTGTGCGAGACGTGCGCCCCCGGCTTCTTCGGCGACGCCACCGTGGGGACCCCGGAGGACTGCCAGCCCTGCGCCTGCCCGCACACCGACCCGGAGAACCAGTGAGCGCCGGCGCCTGGCGGAGGCCCCGCCTCGTGGGCCCGCCGCCAAACGTCTGTGCCGTCTCCCCGCAGGTTCTCCCCGACCTGCGAGAGCCTCGGGAACGGCGGCTACCAGTGCACGGCGTGCCAGCCCGGCTACACCGGCCAGTACTGCGAGCGGTGCGTTGGCCCCGCCCCCTTTTCTCCCCCCCTCCCCTCCCCGCGCTGACGTGGTTTTGCCCCCCTGTCCTCCAGCTGCGCCCCCGGGTACACGGGGAACCCCCAGGACAGGGTCAAGTGTCGCCCCTACGACGGTGAGACATCGCATGTCCGCGGCGCCGGGCCGGGGCTGACCTCTGACCCTGACCTCCGACCCTTGACCCCTGCAGCCGCGGCCTCCCTGGTGGTGAAGGTGTACCCGGAGAGGGTCCTGACGTCCCAGAACAGCGCCGTCACGCTGCGCTGCCAGGTGTCCAGCAGCCCGCCGCACTACTTCTACTGGTCCAGGGAGGACGGCCGCCTCATCTCCGGCAGCGCCGAACGACGCCGACAAGGTCCCGCCCCCAAACCGCCGCCGCCGCCGCCCCATCTCTCTACCTTCGTTCCCGACGTTCCCTGAACCCCCCTCCAGGAGCAGAGCTGTTCTTCCCCAGCGTCCAGCCGGGCGACGCGGGCGTGTACGTGTGCACGTGCCGGGACCACCGCGGCACCAACCGCAGCCGGGCGGAGATCGTGGTCACGAGTGCGTCTGGTCCCGCCGATCCGGGTCGGGGGGGGGGGGGATCCCGGTGCTGAGTTGTGCTCTTTTCCCAGATGTCCAGTCCAAAGCCATCGAGGTGACGGTGGAGGAGCCCAAAGCTCAGACCGTCCGGGTCGGCGCCACGGTCAGCTTCATCTGCACCGCCAAGAGCAAGGTACGCCCACCTAAGCCCCGCCCCCAGAGGCCATCAGCCAATCACGGTGCACACAGCCCACGCGGCACGCTCGCACGTTTGTTTTCATTCGCTCTCCGACGTTTTAAGTTTGAAACGGTCAAACGTGGGAGCGAGGTACTCGACTCCGACTCTGCGGATCCCGAGAGGCTCGGAAAACGTGTTTTTGAGCCTTTTCCGAGCGTCTCACCGAAGTGTTGGGATAAAGTCCTGCAGCAGCAGCTGACCGCGGTGGCGTGAACGAGGGCGTGCGCGTTGGTGCTGCCTCAGCGCGGAGGCGAGGCGTGGTCTCTCCTCTGACTCCGCCTCTGCCCTCGCCCGCCTCCCACAGTCGCCGGCCTACACGCTGGTCTGGACCCGGATGGGTAACGGGAAGCTTCCCAACCGGGCCATGGACTTCAACGGGATCCTGACCATCCAGAACGTGCAGCCCGAGGACGCGGGCGTGTACGTGTGCACGGGCTCCAACATGCTGGCCATGGACGAGGGCAACGCCATCCTCTACGTGCCAGGTTCGTGATCCGTGGCTCCTCCCACTGCCTCCGTCCCCCAGCACCACACCGGCAGCTCTACCCCCCCCACGCATGCCCCCCCCCCCCAGCTTTCTTCCCATCATGCACTGCAAACCCTCGGCTTTGAGCTAACGGCGTTAGAAGCTTCTAACCACGCTGCAGCTTTTCTCCCCATCAGAGATGCACCGCTGACCAACGCAGCGTAATCCCAGATTAGCCACACCCCTTCGTGAAGGTGTCTGAGGCACCCCCGTAGAAGAGAGTTAAAAAAAAACAACATAATAAATAAATAAATTTATGGGTAATTTTTTTATAAATCACAAGCACCACAAGGTTAGTTTGGTGCTGCTAGATACTTGTAATCCAGTGTTTTAATCAGATTAAAGCAGATAAATCAGGTAATCGACTTTTATTTTTCGACTATTTTAACTGTGCGTCTTATTTAACTGTTGAGGGTTGGTTTGAATGATTGTGGCTCTATGAGGTAAAGACCTGTAAACTAGTACCACAGAAGGGAAGGCAGGGATTACGGCAGGGATTATAATCCGTCACGTCTTCTCCCCGGTCGGTGCATCCCTGCTTGCTGCCCGGTCGAATCCTCTCGCGTCCGTCTCTGACCGCTCTGCTCCTAACGAACTACAGCTTGTGGGTTCCTTCGGTCTGAAGCTGCTGGACGCAAATCTGACAAATCCCAGATTACCTCTGAGTACTAAGGCCGTTGCGACGCCCCGGCCAGTCGCCGCTCTTTACTGCTCTCGTTGGTTTTTGATTTCCGTGGTGGCCTGAATCAGTCGGTGGTGGTTGGTGTGCTTGGGGGCGGAGTCAGGCAGGGTGGCGGAATCTCTCACTTCCTGTCTGAGCTGTGGTGCGATGGGGTGGGGTGGGGGGGGCGTGGACGCCACGACCGGTGCTACAGTAGGCGAACCTGCGAGCGACGCTTCATTCAAGAGCTTCGATATTTGGACGGGAGCGGAAGAACTCGAAGCTTGTTTGTGTTTGGGGGCGTTCCTCAACGGCGGGAACGACGTCTCCTGAACTTCCTGTCCAGGGATTAACGACCATTAATAGAGTTTAATCTCACTTCCATCCATCCAGCATCGTCACGTTTGCATTGATTAGTATTCAAGAGCTGATTTGAACACAGGGAGAGAGGGGATTTTGTAATTGTTTTAGCGGTGATCGTATAGATTCCATATGATATTGGCACATATTTTTGATATTGTTGATTGACTGAAATCCTGAAATGTCTCTGTGAAATTGGAAAAGATTAAAATCTCATTGTCTTTGATGTCCGTTGGCCGTGTGAGCGCGCCTACGTTTCATGATGTGTGTTTACGTTTGGGTGATGTCACGAGTTTTACCTGAAAGTATTTGTCTATACTTCTGAGGACATCTCACACCTCAATCACAGGAAACACTTTACAACACAGGTGGTGTATTTTTGCTTTTCAGCATTAACGCTCCAGGAAAAACATTCAAAAGGTGCTTCTGTTTTTTAAATAATTCCTAACTGATGTACACATGTCACACTGTAATGTATTTATATTCACTGTGAAATATTTTGTGGAAAAAAGGAAAATTGATTAAAATGGCGACGGATGACCAAACTGATTTGTTAATTCACTTTTAACCACAAGCTGTAAAAAAGTGCCTAAAAACTGCTTTGTGCAACTAACACGCATGTCTCGTTTGTGGCTTCGCTGCATCGTTACCGAGCTGCTACACACACACACACACACACACACACGCACACACACGGTGTCCGGTATCTGCGCGCGCTTGTTGCTGTGGGTGTGTTCGGGAGTGTGAGGCGAGCGTCGGCTCTTCGGGCTTCCTCAGGTGAGTGTGAAAGAATCTGACCGACGGATGGGTTTAAAGTCGTCTGGAAAAGTTTCTGCTTTCGTGAGGAAAATACAAAATTCCAAGTGTCTCTCCACCACAGATGCTGCTGCGATTATCTAGAATCAGACAACAGACTTCAGTCCTTCCAGGATTTTCCATCCAAAAAATACAATCCTGTTTTGAATTAAAAAAAATGCATTTGGGAAAATTAAGGTCCCTTCCATCCTTGACCGGGCCCCAGTCTTCCCTCTCTCCAGAAACTTCCTTCAGCTCTCTGGAAGGATCCTGGATCCCGATTCCCAGCTTTATCTTGGGTCTTCCCCGGGGGTCTCCTCCCAGTGGGATATGCCCAGAACACTTCCCAATGGAAGCAGAAGGGATAGAGATTCCTGAGCCACCTCAGGACCTCTCCATGTGGAGGAGCAGTGGCTCTCCGCGGAGCTCCTACCTTCTGTTAGGGAACGCCCTCCGCTTCCGGTCATGACCCGACGTTGATGGTTCAACGGAGCAGAGGGAGGAGACATGAAATTGGACCTTTCATTGAGGATGAGGAGAAGATCCGGAAGCTTCTGTTGGTGAGGGAAAGCCCACAGATCCAGTAGGTCCAAAGCTCCCATCCATGACTCCGCCCCACTCACCCCCCCACGACCTCGTAAACTCCTGGAGGGACTGATGGGAAAGAGGCTTGCGTGGGTGGAGGCCAGCTCCGGCCGAAGCTCCTCCCTCCCCGCTGGTGTCGGTTCCTGAATTAACCTGAACGCTGACCTGTCAGTTCACCTGTCCCCCCCCCCTCCCATAATTCCAGAGGCCTCACAGACTCGGATGTTTTACACAGCCTATGAAATGTTTGAAGGACACAGAAAGCGTAAGTGGGCATGGTCTCCTGGGCTCCTCCTCCTCCTCCTCCTCCTCCTCCTCCTCCTCCTCTCTTGCGCATGCCCTCTCAGCACAGATGTGTGCATCTGCCCACAGCCTCATCACTCGGCCCAGCGGGCTCTTTGGGTCCATTCAGCTCCAGCGCTGCAGGAAAACTTGCATGTTATTCCTCCTGGACAGCTCCTGGTGAATGTTGAGTTTCCGACATTAAAACGCTGTTATTCTTCACAGTCGGAAAACCGGCACACTCTTAGAAATAAGGGTTTGGACCCGAGGTGTGTTAACAGATTAGAGGGTTATTTATTTAATTTAGTATGAATAATTAACAGTTAATTACTTCTTTATTAAAGGCTTCAGGACATCTTTAAAAAAACAGGTAAATGTTGAATGATGTAAAGGTTTGAAGGAGGAACCTCGTTCAGGTTCTTCCAGGAGCCGTAGAGGGTTCACACTTATTTTTAAGAGTGTTTTGCTGAAATTAAAGGATCTTTTATCCACATTCAGAATGGAGAGATGTCCCTCTTCCTCCTCTTCCTCCTCCTCTTCCTCCTCCTCTTCCTCCTCTTCGTTCCTCTTGTCCTGGAATCATGCTGAACTGGGAACTCTCTGTCATCTGGGCTTCAAACATCATAGTGCACTTAACACATCCCACCACATCAGACAGCCTCGTGTCCCTACACCTGACCTCTGGTTAAACCTGACCTTTGGTTAAACCTGACCTTTGGTTAAACCTGACCTCTGGTTAAACCTCTGGTTAAACCTCTGGATAAGCCTGACCTCTGGTTAAACCTCTGGTTAAACCTGACCTTTGGTTAAACCTGACCTCTGGTTAAACCTCTGGTTAAGCCTGACCTCTGGTTAAACCTCTGGTTAAGCCTGACCTCTGGTTAAGCCTGACCTCTGGTTAAACCTGACCTCTGGTTAAACCTCTGGTTAAACCTCTGGTTAAACTTCTGGTTAAGTCTGACCTCTGGTTAAACCTCTGGATAAACTTCTGGTTAAGTCTGACCTCTGGTTAAACCTCACCTCTGGTTAAACCTCTGGTTAAACCTCTGGTTAAACTTCTGGTTAAGTCTGACCTCTGGTTAAACCTCTGGTTAAACTTCTGGTTAAGCCTGACCTCTGGTTAAACCTGACCTCTGGTTAAACCTCTGGTTAAACTTCTGGTTAAGCCTGACCTCTGGTTAAACCTCTGGTTAAACCTGACCTCTGGTTAAACCTCTGGTTAAACCTGACCTCAGCCCCCCGACCCCTCATCCCCTCCGTGGGTCTGTTGTCATCTGAACACTCTCTTGGCGTTTCCGGAGCTTCTGCACTGCTTCACGATGTCGCCCTTCGTGAGGTCAAAGGTCAGCGGGGGGGGTCCTGACACCTGTATTTGACTCCATAGCCGGAGATGGAGCCCAGCCGGTGGCCGCCGCCTCCCCGCCGCTGCTGAGCGTGCAGCAGGGCCAGCGGGCGGAGTTCCGCTGCACCGCAACCGGGAACCCGACGCCGGCCGTCGAGTGGACCGGTAGGACAACCCTCGACCTCTGGGAGCCCCGGGGCAGAGACTGACCCCCCGCGTGATCTGTTCCAGGTGGCCCGGCGAACAGGATGAGCCCCAGGGCCGTGGTACGGGGCGGCGTGCTCACCTTCGCCGCGGTGGACGCCGCCGATGAGGGGGAGTACACCTGCAGGGCGCTGAACACCCACGGCGAGCACGCAGCCCGGGTCTCCCTCACCGTGCACAGTACGTGCCCATGTGGGGGGGTGGCATCGGGGGGAGGGGGAGGGGCTCTGAGAAGGACCAGGAACTGGTTCAGGGTCCGGTAGGATGGTTCAGGGGTTCCATCAGGACCTCCAAGGTCGTCTCCGTCCTGGCAGAACCGTGTCGGTACTGGTGATTCGGACCCCCATCCCCGTCCAACAAGCGCTCTCTCCCCCCCAGAGTCCGGCCCCGGGGCCCTCGGCGCCCTTGGCTCCCAGCCTCAGGTCCAGGTCAGCCCCCAGAACGTGGAGGTCCACGAAGGGGACACGCTGCGGCTGTACTGCCGGGCCACGGGGTCGCCCACGCCCAAGCTCACCTGGCTGAGGAACGGGGGGCAGATGCCCCCGCAGGTGAGAGCCGCGCCTCGCCCTCGGGGCCACGCCGGGGAGGCGTCCGACGGCACCGCCCCTCGTTCACGCACACGCGGGAATGACATCATACTGTTGAAATGACGATGTTGACCATCTCCCTTCTGTTTGTCTCCTCCCCTTTTATTTCCTCTTGTTTACTTTCTGACCCCGCCCCCGTTTGACGTTGTTTTTTGCATCAGGCCATTCCTTCTCACGGTTTTCATCAGTTTAAAAGCAACAGTCTCGATGTGTTACAGAGACGTATTGAGGAGCTGCAGGTCTGTCCATCTGTCCGTCTGTCTGTCTCCTAGTCCACGTCAGCTGTACGCTACTCACCTTGTCTTCGCTCGCTGTCCACTAAGTGCATGATCACACGTGTCTCTGGTCCAATCACGTGTCCCTCAGTCGTGTAGCTGCTGTCAGGACTGTCGTCCACAGTCCTCTGTAGTCCTGCGTCCTCCTGTCCTCAGCACAGGGACGGGGATCAGGATCAAAACCCTAGAAGAAAAGAAATCGATAAAATCTGCTCATATCCCACAACTGTTTCTAAATATTTCAGTTTTTAATCTCTTCAGTGCCGTTATTTTTCTTTCTATGATGGTTCAGGGTTCAGTAGGATGGTTCAGGGTACATTAGGATGGTTCAGGGTACAGTAGGATGGTTCAGGGTACAGTAGGATGGTTCAGGGTACAGTAGGATGGTTCAGGGTTCAGTAGGATAGTTAAGGGTTCAGGGTTCAGTAGGATGGTTCTGGGTACAGTAGGATGGTTCAGGGTTCAGTAGGATGGTTCAGGGTTCAGTAGGATGGTTCAGGGTACCGTAGGATGGTTCAGGGTACAGTAGGATGGTTCAGGGTTCAGTAGGATGGTTCAGGGTACAGTAGGATGGTTCAGGGTACAGTAGGATGGTTCAGGGTTCAGTAGGATAGTTAAGGGTTCAATAGGAGGGTTCAGGGTACAGTAGGATGGTTCAGGGTACAGTAGGATGGTTCAGGGTTCAGTAGGATAGTTAAGGGTTCAATAGGAGGGTTCAGGGTACAGTAGGATGGTTCAGGGTACTGGTGGATGGTGGACCCCAGGGTCCAGTAGGATGGTTCAGGGTTCTATTGGTACGTGGATGGTTCAGGGTACAGTAGGATGGTTCAGAGTACATTAGGATGGTTCAGTAGGGTGGTTCAGGGTTCAGTAGGATGGTTCATCCTTCCGGTCCAGGATGGTTCAGGGTTATTGTACAGTGTAGGTATGGTTCAGGGTTCAGTAGGATGGTTCAGGGGTTTCATCAGGACCTCGAAGGTTGACCTCAGCTCCGTTCTGAGCCTGTCAGTACTGGTGGTGGTGGACCCCCGTCCCTGCCCACCACCTCCTCTGGGATCCTTCCTCCAGGTGTATTAACAGTGTTGGTATTTCAGACGCTCTCCGGCCGCGGCCCTCCTGGCCAAAGCGGTGCTTTGTGATTTCTGCACAGCCCTCCTCAGCTCGAGGGCCCGGGGGCCTGTTTAGTTCTGCCTCAGAGAGCCGCGGCGTCGTGTCAGCCTTTCCCAGGGGGAGCCGGGCTCTGACGGGCGGCCACGCAGAAATTCTGTGTGCTCTGGCAAACGGCTCGCTTTGAAAACTCCTCAATGGGTTCAGACACACATTGAGCCGGGGCCCAGCTCGGCCGCGGCCCGCTTTAGCCGGCCCCTCACGGGTGAATGGGTCGGAGCTAAGCAGCTTTGTCTGCAGATGCCCCCCTCCCTCCCCGCTCAGATGCAGTAATCCCTCCCCTCCACTGTCTCCTCCCCTCTGAGGTGTTTCCAAAACTCATGAAAGCTGGTTTTCAGCCCTCCTGGGTGCTAATCAGCCAGAAGGAGCAGCGAGTTCTGGTTCCAAGGCCCCACAAATAACGCCCTGGCCCCGGACCAGAGGCCCCGGGGCCCGTTGTGAAGGGGGGGGGCGAGGGCGCCGACTGGGCCTGTGATTGGTCGAGTTCATCACACGTCCCACACACACTTAAAGTATTTCACCCTCCGTGCCGTGAAAGTGTGTGTGGGTGTGGAGCAGCTGGAATCTGTGGGATCAGAAAAGTGTTCTGGGTGGGGCCTTCGCCCGCCGGGAGGAAACCGTTACGACCCCCCCGCCTCGGCGAGGCTGTGGCACATACGGACCTTTGAGATGTTCAGAATCTTAATCTGACTAATCTCAGCCTGTTAGCGCTAACTCGTTTCCACTGGCGTCCGGCTGGAGTCGCGGCGGCCGACCACGGCGTGTTAACCAACCATCAGAAGAGTCGCTGCTTTGAACACGGCCACGTGCGCAAAGCAGAATAAACCCCCCCAGCCCGAATCCATCAAAATAACTGCTCTTGTCTTGTCTTCGACGCTGTAGAGCTTCTGTGTTGCTGCTAGTTAGTAACGCTGTAGCGCCACAAGCGTCCCTGTTGTTTCAGAGCACCTGAGGCAGGTAGGAGGTGTGGTCTGTCCTCAGTAGACTCAGTGTTTGTGCGTTGGCGTAAAGCTGTGTGGACGTGAAGTAGCTCCTCCCCTCACGGCTTCTCGATGTGGTTTAAGTTCTCCGCGTGTCTCCTCCAGGCCCGAATGGACCGCACCGATATCGGAACGCTGCTCGTCCCTGATGTCAAGATTTCGGACTCGGGCACGTACATGTGCGTGGGGAGCAACAGCATCGGCTCCAACAGCGCTCCCATCAAGGTGGTCGTGCTCAAAGGTAAGGCGTTACGCGCCGGTTCCTGATTGGGCGATCTGAGCTGGACCTTCCCGCCGTGTTTGTGTCTGAGCAGCGGACCAGAGCGCCTCGGTCGTCACCATCCAGCCTTCCTCTGCTGATATCCAGGAGGGCCAGAGCCTGGACCTCACCTGCGTGGTCCCCGGAAACCCCCCTCCCCGAGTCACCTGGTCGAGGGCCAGCGGGCGCCTCTCCTCCAACCACCAGGTGAACGAGTCCGCTTGTCGTGGGTCAGGAGGTCGTCCTGACTCTATGGGACCGCCACCGTTTCCTCACGCGTCTCTCCTGCTCCAACAGGTTCTGGGCAATCAGCTGAGGATCCTTTCAGCCACACCAGAGGACTCCGGGGAGTATGTTTGTCGGGCGCAGGGTAACCATGGAAACCCCTCGTCTCACGTTCACCAGGCCACCGTCTCCGTGTCCGTCACCTCATCGTCCTCACGTGCGTGCCCGACACAGACCTCTCAAAAGTCCCTTTTAACATAAATGAGTAACTCACAATGTTGGATGACGTCTGAAATACGTACGTATCATGTTTTAGGGGCGTGGCCTGGGCACTTGCCCCACCCACAGGAAGTAGAAATGTTATTTTGTCGTTCTCTGGCGTCGTTGCTGCTTGTGTTTCCTGTGAAATACTGAAAATCTATGTGGGCCTCGTTATTCCTGCCCTGGCAGCTTCAGGCAGCCAGCGGGTGATCTCATCGTCTCACCTCAGAAATGTAATTCTCAGCTGGACCTCAAGGCAGAGGGCCCAGTCTGGCGCTGGCGGCCGCCATCTCAGCCTCCCGCCAAATTAAAACCGCGCAGAGGCGTCGCTTCCTGCGCCGTTTATCAGGGACCCTGGTGTCACCGCCTTGTCACATCCGCTTCCCGCCGCAGGTCTCCAGAGCCCCATCATCGCCATCGAGCCCCACAGCGCCGCGGTGCGTGTCGGGGAGACGGCGACCTTCAGGTGCCGGGTCTACAGCGGCACCCAGCCCGTCAGGCTGGAGTGGAAGCTGGCCAACGGCCAGCATCTGTCCGGTAGGACCCGCCTTCCCTCCGCGCCCTCCTCCTTGACCCGGCCCTCAGGCGCTAAACCCGCTGCCGACCTTCCCCCGCAGACAACGTGAAACTCAGCCGCGACGGCGCCGTCATCACCGTGGTGAACGTCCAGCCCCAGAACCAGGGCGCCTACCGCTGCGTGGCCAGCAACCCCTTCGGCATCACCCACACCATCGTGTCTCTGGTCGTGAAAGGTAACGCCCGTGCGGGCTTCCTCAGGCTTGAGGACAGCTCCCTCTAGCGGCCGACGCGTGCGTGTCTCCCCAGACTCCCCCGTGGTCATCGTCACCCCCGCCGGCCCCGTGAGGGTCAAGGTGGGCGAGCCCATCAACCTGGAATGTCAGGCCTCCGGGGAGCCCCGCCCCTCCGTGTCGTGGCACCGCCTGGACAGTAACCGCAAGACCATGCTGACCAGCCCCGTTCCCATGGAGACCAACGCCGTCATGCAGGTACGGGGGCGTCCGCCGCCACCGCCTCTTGGGGGCCGGAGGCCTCAAAGAGTCGGTTCTCCCTCAAAAAGATCCTGGCGGCTCGCCCAGAGGACAGCGGCACGTACGTGTGCACGGCACGCAGCAGCGACGGCTCGACCGAGACCAAGGTGGAGGTGACGGTGGAGGGGAAGCCGCGGGTGAGCGTCCCCGAGGCCCACATGGTGGTGGTGGAGGGCCGGACCGCCACGCTGCGCTGCCACGCTCACGGTGAGGGCGCCGTCCTCCGGGCCCAGGCCCGGCTCGCGGTCGGACCTTGATGTGGCGTCCGCTCCCTCGCAGGTTCTCCGGCGCCGGTGGTCACCTGGTCCAAGCTGCGCTCGCCGCTGCCATGGCGACACAAGGTGGCGAACAACAGCCTGGTGCTGCCCAGCGTGGGCCGCCAGGACTCCGGCGAGTACATCTGCAGGGCGTCCAGCAGCATGGGCTCCAGCCAGGTCACCGTCAAGCTGGACGTGGAGAGTGAGTGGGGGCGGGGCGGGGCGGGGCGGGGCGGGGGGGGCAAACCTCAGGTTTGGGAGGAGACACGAGAAATTCCTGACACCCGGCATGTACTCCCCAGCTCTTCCGTACGCCACGCTGCTGCCCGACAACGTGGCTGTCCGGGTGGGCGAGGTCATTAGGCTGCAGTGCTTGGCCCACGGGACCCCCCCCCTCACCTACACGTGGACCCGGCTGGATGGGAGAATGCCCCCCAGGGCCGTGGTCAACGGCGGCGACCTGCAGATCAACCTGGCCACCGCTGACGATGCCGGGAGCTACAAGTGCGTGGCCAGCAACAGTGTCGGCAGCACCGAGGTGGTCGCCAAGGTTACAGTCAGATGTGAGTTTTGCACCCACCGCCAACTTGCCCCCCCCCACCCCGGACTCAAGCCTAATGCTGACCTGGGTCCTCGCAGCCCCCCTGGCGGTCCGCGTGTCCCCTCAGGTGGAGGTGAAGGCCCAGGGCAGCGCGGTGGAGTTCACCTGCTCAGCGCTGGGGGGCGTGGACACCACCATCGAGTGGCTGAAGGAAGGCGGCGCCCTGCCCCCCAACCACCACATCAAAGACGGCGTACTCAGGTGACCCCCGCCACCCCCCACCCCCGACCTCTGCTGTCTCGCCTGAGCGCCCCCTGAACGCGTCATTGGTTGCGTCCCCGCAGGATCGAGAACCTGGAGCAGAGCAACGAGGGCGTGTACGTCTGCAGAGCCAGCAGCAGCTACGGCCAGGCTCAGGACACCGCCAGGCTGACCATCCAAGGTCGGTCCCGCCGACGGGGCTCCGCCCCCTCCCCCCGGTGCCGCGCCACAAACCTGACCCCCACCTGTGTGTCCCAGCCCTCCCCAAGGTGATGATCAACGTGCGCACCTCGGTGCAGACGGTGATGATCGGCAACTCTGTGGAGTTCGAGTGCCAGGCCCTGGGCGACCCCGAGCCCACCGTGCAGTGGAGCAAGGTGGGCGGCGCCCTCCCCCCCCACATCATGGTGAAGGGCGGCATGCTGAGGATCGAGCGCGTGACGGAGGCAGACGCCGGCCAGTACCGGTGCACGGCCACCAACGACGTGGGCTCGGTTCAGTCCCAGGTGGTCCTGAACGTGCAGTGTGAGTGCTCCACGCCCGCCTCACGCTCCCTTCCCGACCCGCCGCCGTTGACTTCCGTCGTTCCTCTTTCCGCAGCTCTTCCTCAAATCTCAGCGCTGCCCGAGAAGAAGGAGGTGACGGTCGGCTCGGACGCCGTTTTGCCCTGCGTGGCGTCGGGATACCCGGTCCCTGAGATCAAGTGGTCCAAGGTAACGGTCCCGTCGGTCTTCAACAAGTCACATGGTTGAACTCCCACGTGTGGCTCACGGAGACCTGACCTCGGTTCCCTCCAGCTGGAGGGAGAACTTCCTCCCAAGTGCGTCCAAGACATCAACGTCCTGACTGTTCCTCGCGTCACCCACGAGGATTCTGGGACCTACGTCTGCACCGCCTCCAACAAACAGGGAAAAGTGGAAGCCTTCACTTCGCTGCAGGTTCACGGTCCGTCTGCAGAGCCGAGCACCTTCACCTCCCCCTTCACCCCCAGCTGAGGTCCTCTCGCCTTCACTGTGAGCCTTTCTGTCTTCCCCCTCAGAGCGAGTGATGCCGTACTTCGCCCAGGAGCCGCTGTCCTACCTCACGCTGCCCACCATCAGAAATGCCTACAAGACCTTCAACATCAAGGTCAACTTCAGGCCCGACAACGTGGACGGTGAGGACTTCAGCTCAGCTCCGCTCAGCTTCCTTCCACATTTGGATCCCGACAGTGTTTCTTCTTCTCACTCTGTCTGTGTTTGTCGTTCCCACATGTGTAATTTCGCTGCGTCTCGTGTCCTTCCTCTCTCCCTCACCTCTCTTGGTGGGAAGGTCTCATATTGTACGCTGGTGAGTCCTAAAGCTTGAGATCAGGAACTCGAGTGTGATGTTGGCAGTCCTGCTTGGCGGCTCCATCGGACTGTCACGTAATGCATCCCGGCTGATCCGCGGGCTGTGAAAGAGACCCTGCATGGCCTTTGATTTCAGCCTTATATCGACAGATCGCTCAAAGCGGGCGAGATGATAACGACCACACAGTCGGCTGTTGTCTCCTCCATCAGTGGTCTCAGTAGGAGACAGACAGATGTGCATCTAAACCCACATCTGGACCATTAACCGTAAATTTGAGAAAAAAGTATATGTGAAAACAAACAATCTTGAAGTCAGTAGCATTCTTAGAAGAGCCCACAGATGTTAACTAAGCTTACATCCCCAGTTCTGATGGAATGTTCCTTATTTATAAAGTAAGAGCATTTCCCAGGAGCCTCTGGTTCCGGTGAAGCATGCCCAGCATGTGGGACCGGACCGGAGGCAGGTTCTAGTCTGGCTTTGGTTGGCTTCAATCTGCCCCTCAGCATGCTGCTTCACCTCCAGCAACATCCGTCTGAACAAATCCAGTCTGTAATCTGCCAAATCCCACATGGAAGAAGGTTTGGGCTGCTTCAAGAAACTTGAATGATGGATTTATTGAGACGGATTCTGAAAGTGCTTGTTGGGCGTCTTGTCTTTTGTGGAGGGGGCTCACGCTCTGTGTCTTTGTGGTAAAGGGATGATCCTCTACAACGGCCAGAAAAGGACCACGGGAGCCGATTTCATCTCTCTGGGACTCGTCGGCGGTCGTTTGGAGTTCAGGTCAGAGGTCACGGAGCTCTCCTGAAACAACTGAATCGCCAGCTTTTTGCTCATCTTCTTCTTCTGCGGGCTCAGGTTCGATGTGGGCTCTGGAATGGCCACCATACGGGACCCCAACCCCATCAAACTGGGGGAGTTTCACACCGTGGAGCTGTACCGCAACCACACCCTGGGCTACATCATCGTGGACGGAGGCGAGCCCATCAACGGCAGCTCGCAGGTACGGCGGTTGACCCTTCTCTAACCCCTCACGCCTGTCCACAAACACGCGTGTGCTCTCCTCAGGGCAAGTTCCAGGGGCTGGACCTGAACGAGGACCTGCACGTGGGCGGCTACCCCAACTACACCCTGCTGGCTAAAACCGCCGGGATCAAGAGCGGCTTCGTCGGTAAGACGCCGGCGGTTTACCGCGAGAAACCTGCCCCGCCGCGAGAACCTGACACGCTGTCGCCGATGCTCAGGGTGCATCCGCCAGCTGGTCATCCAGGGCGAGGAGGTCATCTTCAAAGACCTCCACCGGAACTCCACCGGGGTCACAAACTGTCCCACCTGCAAAGACCGCCCCTGCCAGGTGAGCCCCACCCCCTCGCCGCACCCCTCGTGTCCTGCTCCTTCCTCATGATCCCCTGGTGGTCTTCCAGAACGGAGGAGCTTGTGAGGACTCGGAGGCCAGCTTGTACAAGTGCAGCTGCCCCCGGGGGTTCACGGGCAGCAACTGCCAACACCACTCCTCGCTGCACTGCCACTCAGGTACGCCCCGCCCCCCCGCCCCGCCCCCACTCAGGTAGGGGACCTCAGCTCACGTCTGCGCTTCCGTCCCAAACCCGACAGAGGCCTGCGGGCCAGACGCCACCTGCATCAACCGGCCCAACGGCCTGGGCTACGACTGCCGCTGCCATCTGGGCAAATCTGGGAACAAATGCACCGACGGTAAAACGTTCCCCGGAGTTGGAAGCCTCCATCGGGTTCTTCAGGGAGCTAACCGAGTACTTCCTGTTCGCAGGGGAGCTGGTGACCACGCCGCTGTTTGACGGCGAGGAGTCGTACATCGCCTACCCCCCGCTGACCAACATCCACGACGACCTCCGCGTGGAGCTGGAGTTCAAGCCCCTGGAACGGGACGGACTGATGTTCTTCTGCGGAGGGAAGAAGATGAAAGTGGAGGACTTCGTGGCCGTCTCCATGGTGGACGGGCACGTGGAGTTCAGATACGAACTGGGCACAGGTAACCGTGGAAACACATGCGCGGTCCCACGATGGGAGGTCCTTGTGTGACCCCTCCTGTGACCTCCAGGCCAGGCGGTGCTCCTCAGCCCCGAGCCGGTTTCTCTGGGCCAGTGGCACAGGGTGGTGGCTGAGAGGAACAAGAGGGCCGGCCACCTGAGGGTGGACCAGGGCCCCACGGAGAGGAGGTCCTCCCCAGGGAAGGCGCAGGGGCTCAACATCCACACCCCCATGTACCTGGGAGGGGTCCCCAGCATGGACATCCTGCCCAAGCCCGCCAACGTCAGCGAGATGTTCGAAGGCTGCATTGGAGAGGTGAGGTCTCCGTCGCAGGAGCCCCGCCCCCCGTCGACCTCAGGGGGTTCTAAAGCGGCCGCTCTGCTCAGGTGTCCATCAACAACAAGAAGGTGGACCTGTCCTACAGCTTCACGGAGAGCAGGGCCGTCCGGACGTGCGTGGACAGCAGCCCGTGTGACCGCCGGCCCTGCCTGAACGGGGGCCACTGCCTCTCCAGCGCCGAGTACGAGTACCAGTGCCTCTGCGAGGACGGGTACGAAGGTGCGTTGGGGGTCGTCGGGGCGGAGGGCGACAGCTCCTGGACGGCCTCTGACGCCCTCTGACGCCGTCCCCCAGGGGAACGCTGCGAGGTGCTGAAGTACGTGTGCCAGAGCAGCCGCCAGTGTCAGAATGGCGGCATCTGCGTGGACGGCCTGTGCGTGTGCCCGCCCGCCTACTCGGGCCCGACCTGCGGAGAAGGTCAGTGACCTCTAACCTCACCCACCTTTAGCAGCAGATCCCAGGTTGAGACCCAGTTTGAGTCCCAGTTTGAGTCTGAAAGCTGGACTAGCTCCACCCTGGGACCCGCCCCCCAGGGCTGACCCCCCCCGGGGCCGCCCCCCCCCCCGCCCGAGCGGGAAGCGAACCAGCCGTGCGTCTCGTGCACGTGCGGGCCGCTGCTGTGACGCGCTCTCACGACTATATCCCGCTCACAGGCAAGGTCGCCGGCTTGTCCGAGGCCAAGTGGGAGTCTGAAGATAGCGAGGCCAATGGTACAGTACCCGTGTCTGACCCTTGACCCTTGACCTCCTCTGTCGTCTAACACGTTCCAGCGGGCCCAGATGTGCATCTGCATTTTTGACTGTCTCTCCTGCTGCGTTCCAGCGTACAGATGTGGTGGTTTATTTTTTTAACCATGAGGGGACCTGGAGCCCCGCCCCCTCCCGTTTTTGTTCTCCTGCATCGTCTTCGTGCTCTTCTGTCTTCGTCAGGAATGTGTGTCTCTAAAACGGGCGTTACGCCGACGCTCCCTCCTGCAAACCGCCAGAACTGACCCCGCCGCGCGTCCCCGGTCCAGGCGTGTCGGTGTACCTCGGCCTTGTTGTCACGAGCCCGTGCATGAACCCAGTTTCATCCAAAGGTCGCGGGCGTGCCGAGCTAGCGTGCGATGCATCGAATGGAGCTGGGAGAGGAGTGAATGTTTGACCTGCAGCGGGTCACGGCCGACGTCCTCCGCCCCGCCACTCCTCGTCTCTCCTCCGTGCTCTTGAGCCTGCTGTCTGCTTACCTTCTAACACACCGCGAGGACCTGGGTGGTGCGGTGGCGGGGCTCTGCCGCTGGGGGGCGCCGCAAGCATGACCGCTTTCCTGTATTGTCTGCAGATTCGCCCTTTCAGTTCGAAGCTCATTTTCACAAGGACGGATACATCGCACTTCCAAAGTCCATTTTCCCAAGAAGGTAATTATGTTTTGCTCTCGCACAAGACATCAAGAGTCAAGTAATACTTATACCGAGAGGTTTTCTTTGCTTTAGTGCCCACGACTCACCAGAAACCATCGAGCTGGAGATCAGCACGGGCTCATCTGACGGGCTGATCCTGTGGCAGGGGGTGGTGAGTCCTCACGATCCGCCTCTCCCCCGTCTCACCCTCACCCTAACGCATCGCCATCATCATGCCACGCGCAGGCGCCGCGCTCACAGACGTCCCCGTAACAGATTTATTTAAGCACCACACCGCTGACACGCCTGTTTGCCGGCCTCATGGTGCACTTGTGGGGCATGATCAGCGACCTGACACCACTAAAGAAATGCATGTTGCTTCTCTAACTCCCCCTCCATCTTCCTCAGGAGACCAATGGCGCTCGCCATTTGCGAAAGGTGCATGCTAGTAAAAAGGTACCTTCTCAAACACACTCCTTGTTTTTCCTGGTGGGTTCTTTTGTGGCCCCTGAATGAACGTGAGGCTAGAACAGGAGCTCTGTGAGGCGTGTGCTGATGCATGACGGCTTCAGCTGTAGCATGACGTCACATGTCAGGTGTCAGGAGTTATTGATGTGTGAGTGTGTGTGTGTGTGTGTGTGTGTGCCGCGGGTCCTTGATTCCGACCTCTTCTGTGGACTGAGCTTGTTTGTTTACAGGAACTTGGAGAACACGGGAGAGGGAAGGACTTCATCAGCCTGGGCCTCCAGGACGGACACCTGGTCTTCAGGTGAGCAGGCTCCTCTGGAGGTTCGTTTGAGCCCCTGTGGGGAGCTTTACTAACGCGGGTCCACGTGTGCAGCTACCAGCTGGGCAGCGGCGAGGCCCAGATCCTCTCCAGAGAGGCTGTCAACGACGGGAGGTGGCACAAGGTCACAGCGGTCAGGTACTAAGGGAGGGTCCTCTGGGCTCTTCTCTGAACCTGAAGCTCTCAAACTCACACTTCGTCCTCTTGGTTTCGTGCAGAACTGGAAAAGACGGATACATCCAGGTTGACGGAGGAGCTGCTGTCCACGGACAGTCGAGGGGCAGGAGCATCATGGTGAACACCAAAGGCAACATCTACCTGGGTGAGTCACCTGTGTCACATCCTCGCCCACAGACCTCAGATCCAACGTCGGGATCAGGCCAGAGCTCCGAGCTCCAGCTGCTCTCAGAAGGCGCCGTAATCCCCGCCTACTCCAGATTAGGTAATCCCAGTCTCGTGTGGCAGGTGGCGCCCAGGACACGGCGGCCTTGACGGGTGGGAAGTTCTCCGAGGGGCTGACGGGCTGCATGAGGAACCTGATCCTGACGAACGCGCAGCCGGGACAGCAGCCGGCGCAGACCGTGGACCTGCAGGCCTACGCCGCCAACGGCATCAACGTGCAGCCGTGCTCCTCATAGATCAGCACACACACACACACACACACACACACACACAGACTCGACACAAACTTGGTGCTTCGCTGCTACCAAAACCAAACACGACGTTACAACCAGACACGTTTCTCTCTTTGTGTGCCGTCAAACCAAAAAGAAGTCGTATTAACACCTCCTCTTCCTCAGTGTTGTATTTTCAATGAAGGACTAAACACAGGAGAACCCGAACAGTTTACAGAGTCGGACTTTTAGTCATCAGATGAGTGAGACCTGTTCGGCTTCCCACGATGGGTCAGATCCTATGGAGTCAGAGATCTTTTTACAGCACTGAATTTTTATTTATATACATGAATATATATGATATTTGTGGGGGAAAACACGCAGACTAACCAACACCCGCTTCAGCTTTCCTGGTTCTAACCCTCTCCGGGGCCTCATCGGGGCTCGGCCGCATTAATGTTTGTGTTTCTTCTTCCTTCACTTCCTAGAGGAACTTTTGCGCACTCTTTATTCTTTTGGTGTTTTTGTTTGACTTTTTTTTTGGGAGAAGAGCTCGCTCTTAGTCACGCGCCGCTTCAGTCCACTACTCAGGTGACCGGATCAACCATTTCCACGTCATTCACGCAGCTGCTGTGTCTGTTTTTTTACGAACGGGAAAACTTTGGTGCTAATGTCGTTGTGTTGTCGTGCGGATGCACCAGTCTCACAGTTACTGATGCTTTTTATTAAAAAATGAGCCTTACAGGATTGAGTAGATCTCAAAACAGCAACTGAAAATTGTATTTTTACGTGACTTTTACGTTCAGTATGAATCTGATATCGCTACAAGAATGAACTTAGAGGATAGTTAATTAGCGCGTAGTCTTTGTCTCGGCCCTTAATTACTCGTGCTGCTCATTTGCATGTGTGTGTGTGACATTTTCAGGCCTGTCAGCGACCGCTTGTTGAGCCCCAAAACGCCGAAACCTCGGCGAAATTCCGTTTCTTTCCTGTAAGCTCAACATGTTCGTTACGATATCTTCGAAAAGAGCGCCGTCTGCCCTCAGATCCCTGATTTTTATTTATTTCGGTGTTAGTTTTTTTATTAATTACTTTTTGAGGAAGAACTTTAGGGCCACATGAAACGTATATTTGACTTGGAGCCAAGTTGAACTTGTCCTTAAGTTTACTGTTTCTCTGATTGACTGAATGGTGTCACATGACCTAATCAGCATCAGGGCGACAGAAACAGATTAAGCCCGGCTCTACCCATACGTGATCGTCTCCGGTTGTTTTCTGTTATCTCTGCACAACACAAAATGTCAGCAATGCCGTAGAGCAGGGACTTTTTTTTAAAGGCACCAGTTGTTTTTTTGAGCACTTTAACGACAGAAGGTTATAATAATAATAATTTAGAGCAGTTTTGTAAACTGACCCTTAAATTTCCATCAATCCAAAAATGGTTTCAAACCCCAAACTAGGGATAAAAGCCCAGATTAATTTAAATCCATCCTCTAACTCAAATGTGTCTTTCAGGATTGGCCCTAACTCCCTCCTGTACTTCCCTCTCTGCCCTTTTAGAACGATCGCTGCAGCTTTTGCTTTGCTTTTGTCTCTTTCTGCCTCCAACGTTTCGTTTTCCCTCTCATGTTTGAATGTTCCCCTAAAACTCTGACACTTTTTTTGGTAAGTTCCCACAGAGTTCCCATCAAAGTTTAATCTGTGAAGTAGTTGGAAGCTGATCTCTTTATTCATTCTAATGGAAATGTCGTCTAATGATTAATCCCAGACACTGAACGCTCTTAAAACTGGATTTTTCGCCCATTTGTCGTACACCTGTGCCCAAGAATGCGACATTTTTAAAATACGAGAGTTGACCTTTTATCCATTTTTCATCAACTGTTTAATTTCTGATTTTAAGATGAGTGAAACTGTACCAGATTTGTTATCCACCATGTCAGAAGGCCCTGGATCTATGGCTGAAAACACACTCCTCCCTTCTTGTTTCTTAATTAAAAAAAACAAAATAACTCTGTGCTTTTTGTAAACGTGTGAGTGTGGAT